>PVIR01026577.1:0-23776 GCA_004026965.1 Petromus typicus | reverse complement strand
TGACAGGGGAAAAATGCAAATATTTAGTAAAAGTTATTTTAGAAGATAGGAGAAGAAAAATCTTTCCCATAGATAATAAAAATGAGAATACAGTAAAAATAATATAGTAACATTTATGATAAGCAGAGATGCCACATGCTAATCAAAATACAACTCAATAATCTATTAGAAAGAATACACCAAAATCATATTGGATTTACATTTAAAAGCACAAGGGTAATTTCATATTTTAAAATGATATGATTTACTATATTAAAGCAATAAACATAAAAAAGTCATACAATCATTGTAGCAAATGTGGAAAAGACATTGGCTAAAATTCAGACTTCACTGAGAAAACTCCTTGGATCTTTCAGAAATGGGAAAGAGAACAAGGACTGGGGAACACCAGGGTGGAGAGGAAAGGTAGGAAAATAAAAGTATAGATATTTTATTTTCGGGGGTGCTAGTGTGATAGGGACTGACTTACCAATTTCTATCTCAGTGGGTCTACTGTTTGCGTATACAAAGGCTATTGATTTTTGAACATTGACCTTGTATCCAGCTATGCAACTAAATTTGGCTATTAGGTCCAGCAGTTTTTTAACTGAGTTTTTAAGATTCTCTAGATAGAGTATCATGTCATCAGCAAATAAGGACAATTTTACTTCTTTTTTTTTCCTATCTTTATTCCTTTTATTTCTTTCTCTTACCTAATTGCTGTGGCTAATATTTCCAGAACTATGTTGAACAGAAATGGTGAGAGAGGACATCCTTGTCTTGTTCCTGATTTTAGTGTGAAAGGTTTCAATCAATCTAGTATGTGTGCTCCTGATGTGAGGACTTTATCAATCTAACAAAGGAGGTAAAAGACCTCTATGCTGAAAATTACAGCACTCTGAAAAAGGTGATAGAATATATCAAAAAATGGAAAGACATACCTTTCTCCTGGGCAGGAAGATGCAATATCATCAAAATGGCTATACTCCCACAACTACTACACAGATTCAACACATTCTGATTGAAACCCCAACAGCATATTTCACAAATCTAGAGAAAAAAAAAATCTAAACATTTATCTGGAACCAGAAAAGACTTAAAATAGCAACAGGGACATGGTGTGTGTGGGGGTATTACAATCCTGAACTTGAAACTACACTATAAAGCCACTGTGATAAAAACTGCATGGTACTGGCAAAGTAACAAACCTGAGGATCAATGAAGTAGATTAGAAGATCCAGGGCTGGAGAGTTAGCTCAGTAGTTCCGGCCCCTGTCTTGCAAGTGCAAGGGCCCCAGTTCGATTCCCCCCAGTAACCACAAATCATATTGGGCATGAAGACTCACGCCCCAGAAGCAATCAGTGCCACAGAACACAGTGCCAGGCATGGTGTCTCATGCCTGTAATCCCAGCACTTGGTAGGCAGAGGCAGGAGGATTACTGTGATGTGAGTTTGAGGCTGAGCTCGGGGCCAGCCTGAACTACAAAGTGAGACCCTGTCTCAAAAAACCCCCCAAAAAAGAAGATCCAGAAACTACTCCAGATACGCTGAGTCACCTCATCTTTTACAAAGGAGCCAAAAATCCTCCACAGAGGAAAGATAGCCTCTTTTTAATGGTGCTGGAAAAACTGGGCTTTAACTTGCCAAAGACTAAAGCTAGACCTATCTCTTTCACCATGTACCAAGCTAAACTCAAAGTGAATAAGAGACCTAAGTATTAAAACTGACACTATAAACCTGCTGAAGGCAAGTTTAGAGCCTCTTGAAGACACTGGCTTAAGGAAATATTTCTTGAACGGTACCTCTATAGCACAAGAATTGGCAGAAGAAATCAACAAATGGGACCTCATTCTTTTAAAAAGCTTGTGCACAGCAAAGCAAACCACCAACAGAGTGAAAAGGCAGCCAACAGTGTGGGAAAGAATCTTACCAGCTATTTCTCAGACAAAGGGATACTATCTAGAATATATAAGGAGCTTAAAAAATCAGCCCACCTAAATTTAAAGACCCAATTCAAAAATGGGCGTCTGAAATGAACAGATATTTTTCAGAGGACGAAGTAAGAGCAGCTAAGAAGCATATGAAGAAATGCTCAACACCATTAGTCATTCGAGAGATGCAGATGAAAACAACACTGAGATTTCATCTCACTCCACAAAGAATGGCTGCTCTCTCAGAATGAGCCAGCAACAAATGTTGGTGAGGTTGCGGAGAAAAGGGAACCCTTCTCCACTATTGGTGGGACTGTAGACTTGTACAATCTCTGTGGAAATTAGTGTGGAGATTCTTCAAAAAGGTAGGATTGGAGGTCCCATTTGACCTGGTTATCACTCTGGTAGGTATACACACAAAAGAGTTAAAAGACTCATGTCACAGCGACATATGTGCACCCATGTTTATAGCAGCTCAGTTTGTGATTGCTAAATCTTGGAAACAACCCAAATGTCCATCAACTAGAGACTGGATAAAGAACATGTGGTTGTTTTATAGAATGGAGTATTATTCTGCCATTAAAAAAGATTGAGTCATTCAAACTCAAATGGATGTACCTTGAGGACATCCTCATAAGTGAAACAAATAGGTCACAGATATGAAAAAACCATATTTATTCTCTGGTATGAGAAATTAAAGATATAAATGAGTTTTAAAATGTAGGATGGATATTATGAAATACAAAATATTTAAAGGGAAAAATGGAAATAATTATATATTTTTAAAAATTCTGGTCAGTGTTGCATATCTTTATAATAAACTACTATATTAATATTTAGTTTAGTGAAATAGTAGCTCCTGATGTTTCATATTTCCAACAATATTTCCTACACCTAAACTGCCCAGTATGCACCAAGAGACATGACACTGAACTTTTGCCCCATAATTTGTCTGAACTATTGTTCTGGAAGGATGAAATGCCAATGACTTCAGTGACAACATGCAACACAGACATAAAATATTACTCATTTTTATATTAATTACTTATAAATTGACTTTTTTTTTTTTTTGAGACAGGGTCTCGCTTTGGAGTTCAGGCTGGCCCTGTGCTCAGCCTCAAACTCACATCACAGCAATCCTCCTGCCTCTGCCTCCCAAGTGCTGGGATTACAACATGAGCCACCATGCCTGGCACTGTGTTCTTTGGTACCTATTGCTGCTGGGGCGTGAGTTTCCATGCCCAGTATGGTTTGTGGTTACCGGGGGAACTGATCTGGGGCCCTTGTGCTTGCAAGACAAGTGCTGGAACCACTGAGCTAAATCCCTGGCCCCAGACATTTTTTGATATTGTGGATTAAATGACATTATGAAATTTAAGTACATTTTAAAACTTATGAGATAGTTTAAAATTATAAACTTAGTGTCTGTGCTTTCATTGCATTTCTTTTGGACAACATGGATCTAGAGTCATGGACTGAAAAACTGTCATGATTTCTGAAATGTGCAGGGACCAGAAATAACTTTTAAACACAAAGAATGCTTCTATTTCTTCTGTCTTACTATTTTTTTTAAATGGGATGAACTTTTTTTCCCCTAAAATGTAAATATGTAAAACTTCCCTATTAAAAGTTCTGCCAACAGAGAAAGACTTTATGAACAAAACCTCAGCAGGATCTAGCAGAAATCATCAACAACTGGGATCCCTACTTATTAAAAAACTGCACAGCAAGAGAAACCACCAACAGAACAAAAAGACAACATACAATATGGGAAAAAATTTTTACCAGCTGTTTCTGAGACAAAGGACTACTATATAGATTATATAAATAACTTTTAAAAATCAGACCCCCAAAATTTAAAAAATGGGTGTCTAAAATGAACAGATATTTTTCAGATGAATGCAGCAAACAAACATAAAAAGAAATGTTTAACATCACTGGTCATTCGAGAGATGCAGATGAAAACAACACTGAGATTTCGTCTCACTCCACAAAGAGGGGCTGCCATCACAAAACCAAGCAACAACACATGCTGGTGGGGCTCTGTGGAGAAAGGAACCCTTCTCCACTGTTGGTGGAAGTGTGGGCTGATCCAACCACTATGAGAGTTATTGTGGAGGCTCCTCAAAAAGCTAGGATTAAAGGTCACACGACCCCATAGTTTCTTTGCTAGGTATAAACATGTAAGAATTAAAAGAATTATATCACAGGGACATATGTTTATAATAGCTCAGTTTATAATAGCTAAATCTCAGAAACAGTTCAAATGCCCAACAACAGGAGACTGGATGAAGATGTGTGTGTGTGTGTGTGTGTGTGTGTGTGTGTGTGTGTGTGTGTGTGTGTGTGTGTGTGTGTGTGTGTGTGAAATAAAATGGAGTACTACTCACCCATAAAGAATGAGAAATCAGAGTCATTGATACTCAAATGGATGTACCTTGAGGCCATACTCATAAGTGAAATAAATAGGAGACAGATGTGTAAATACCATAGCTGTTATCTAGTGTGAGAAACTAAAGGTGTGAATGAAGTCCAGAATGTGTGATAGGTATTGTGAAATAGGAAAATAAAATTCAAAAGGAAAAAAGAAAGGGGTGGGTGAGAGAAAGTAAAGAAAGTAAGGAAAAAATTTGATAGTAACCCCCCCAAAAAAAGTAAAAAAGCTCGTGTATATGAGGGTGGGAGTTTGTAAAGAGGGCAGGGGAACGGGGAAAATGAGAATCAAGATGTGTCGTTTACAGGTACAAATTCTCAATGTTGATATGATCATAATGTTTATATATAAGTACGACTAAAATATGGGGGGGTGGTAGGGTGGGTGGGGCTATGGGAAAAAATGAGAATTAAGTTGTGTCTTATACTGGTACAAATCTCCATTATAGAGTGCAATCATGATGTGTATATTTAATGTACCAATAAAGATAATTAAAAAAAAACCAAAAAAACAAAAAAAAAGTATGACTAAAATCAGTTTAAATAATCCTGCCAACAACATCTTGACTGTGACATAATAAAGTACACTGCGCTTAGAAAATACTCCAAATTTTCTCTTCTGCTCAGGAAGCACCATAGCTTCCATTGTCTGCCATGTTGGTCTATTCCTTACTCCTCTAAAGTGCTGGATTTTCCGGGTCTGCTAAAGGCTTTGAACCTGTGCCTGCTGGTACATTTACCTGTGATTTTTATCCTTTAACTCCCCACTGCCGCCTAACTACCTTCCACACGGCCAACTCCTACCATCATGAAGTTGCCATGGACTGAACTGTGTCATTCCTAAATTCATGTGTTGAATGCTTCTTACTGTAACGGTATTGGAGACAGGGCCTTTAGAAGTAAATTGAGGACAAATGAGGTCTGAAAGGTGGCACTGGATTCCCTAGTCTTTGGGACAATCAGAAAAGGAGTATCTGTTCTATTCTACACACTCATCCTGTGGTTTTCTGTAACAGCAGGGTGAACTGATTGATAAAGGAAGGTCTGCTCAGTCTTCAGGATCTAGAGACCGTGTTCCAAAGCCAGAGGTTAGGCGCTTTTCCTCTGCTACACATTGTCCTAGATACTCTACATCCAGGGTTCACTTTCTTACAGAGTTCACAGGATACTGTGGTTGTGTCATTTTTATCTTCTATACTCTCTGAATTCCTTGATAGTATGGAAAATTTTTGTTTAATTTTATATGACAAACTCCATTATTTATCTTGCTTAATATAGAAAGAGGCACAGGGTACAGGACATGTGAAGATTGAGCAAATAAGTATTCTGGAGAAATCTTCCTAGGTAAATAGTTTTGGGGTAATAAGTATCTCACAGAGTTCTCCGGAGGGACTTGCAGCTTCACACTATCTGGATGAGGAAGAAGTGGGATTCTGAGCTGGTCAGCTAACATAACCGTGGAGGTCCTCATGAGCTCTGTGGTCCCAGACACCCCTCTTGGTAAATGTTCCCTACTGGAGAGCTGTTCCAGCAGGGCCTCTGTGTCCAAGGGATTTGCCTGCTCTTGCAGGGGATCTCAGAAAAATGATTAACAGCAAGGGAATAAAAAGAACTCCTTAGTTCTCAAAATATGGAAACAGACGCCTGAGAAAAACACCAGGGACTGGAGAGTGCGGTCCCCACAAGTGCTGTTTTGCTTGTTCAGCTTTTATACTTTCCTATTGCAAAATGCCTTTCTCATGCTTGACTTCAGCTGTATTGTTTATTTCTCTCCTCATGCTTGTTTTGTAGACTGATCAATTCCTTGCCCCTTCACAAGGGCCCAGGTAGCAGAGAAGTGGTGCCCTTTCTGCTCTCTGCTGGCCTTTTTTAGGTTTTTTTTGAGACAGGGTCTCACTTTGTGGTTCAGGCTGGCCCTGAGCTTAGCCTCAAACTCACATCACAGCAATCCTCCTGCCTCTGCCTCCTGAGTGCTGGGATTACAGGCGTGAGCCACCACGCCTGGCACTGTGGTATGTGGTGCTGATTGCTGCTGGGCATGAGTCTCCACACCCAGTATGGTATGTGGTTACCAGGGATCAAACCCGGGGCCTTGCGCTTGCAAGACAGGTACCAGAACCACTGAGCTAACTCTCTGGCCCATCTCCTGGCCTTTATCTTTCTACTTGCGGCATACTCATTTGCTAATTTCTGAAGAATGTAAAATTGGTTACACAAACCAAACTTGGCAGACTTTGATGGTGGCCTGGAAAGTTTTCAGAGATATTGGGAAAGCTTACAGTATGTCTCCCAAGTAGCCTGATAAAGGAGAAGAAAATCAGTTCATCCATGAGGCTGTGTGGACTTAGTGCTGGGTTAACATTCTGACTATTGTTTGTCTCCTGTATGACTTCTATAAAGTTTTTTGACTTTTCTGAGTCTCATGATTTTTAAAAAGAAATAACACTGCCTTGTAGTGTTGCAAAGATGAAAGACAAAATGTGTAAAGCTGTTGGTGAATGTGAGCACTCAGTTGATGTGAACTACTATGAGTGACACCCTTTGGTGTCTGTTGTAGCTGGACAGCATTTACCTCTGTTGGCAAGAAAGAGTGAAAGATGACTAAGGCATATTGGGATTCTGGGGCACAGGAGGACCTTGAAGAAAAGGCTATTTTCATCTGGCAGAATGTCTAAATCATTCATGATAGATAGTTTTTATTTTCTTTTTAATATCTTGGGGAATGGAGAATTTAACACTTCACAGAGAATTTTATTCTAGTGTTTCATCATCATAATGGCCAAGAAGTTCTTCCTTGTAGTCAGTGGAAGTCTGTCTGGTTTTAATGCAACTCATTTCCTCACATTCAGCCTCAGGGGAAAGAGAGAAAAGCTACAAGCCCCTGGAATGAGGAAACCTTCACCCGGGGAAGGCCACACACAACTTGCCTTTCTAGTTTCTTCCTGAGGCCACTGACCTGGAGGCCTTTAACTGCTCTCCCACATACCAGTTTCCACTGGTATCTTTGACTATTTCATCTGAGGCAGGTTCATTTTCTTCACATTGGGTTATAAAGTCCATCTCTGTCTTCTTGGTACAATCTAACTGTTAAATATAAGGGAAGGATCTCTTCTAAGGCCTGCCAAAAATCATAACACGAAAACCAACTTATTTGCATGGAAAGCTCAAACCCTTGGGCTTAACATTAGAATAAGTTTCCCACTGTAAACAGGACTGTGAGAAGACTGTGGCACTTTCATGATGATTCACAGTAACACGGCATGGTGGTGAGGAATATGGGCTAAGCTTCAGCTTCTCCACTTGCAAAATATGTAATCTTCAAGCTACATAATGACCCACATTACTTAAACTTCAGTTCATATTCTTTAAAATAAGACAACTACAAAAAAAAGTCCTAGTCTTATGATTTCTGAGGTGACCACATGTCTCAGTAAGGAGTACATTGCATCTCAGCTCCCAGGTCACCTTTGTACTTGCTGCATTATCGTGAACAGTGTAGCTTCACTTTGTCTTTCACCATGGTCACCCTGTTCAGGACAGTGTCCTGAGGGATTCCAGAAGAGAAAGGGCTCCTTGCGAGGCAGTGGAAGTAGGAAGTGAGCATGGAGAATTACCACTCCTGTGCTCAGCCTCATGTGCAGAACCTCCACGCAGCCTGCTGACCTGCCTGTGGCCTCACAAAAGACCAAGATCCCACAGCCCTCCTGGTACATGGTGTCCAGAATCCCTCTGCAGACTCAGACTCAGTTTCCACTTAGCTACTTCTAAGACCTACACCACTGGTTGCTGATTCTCTGGAAACCAGAGAACTTCTTTCTGCTTGTCTGGTAACAGGACAGACTCCCTAGCCAGGGAAAACCAGACAAAAATCCCTGCTTTCCAGGGTTAAGCTACATCTTTTGTATTTAGGTCTGAATACCACAGCCCTTCACAGAGAGAAGGCTTCTTTGGCACTCTCTTAAGCCCTAGGGAATCACAGGGATTGGCTTGGTGTTTGATCTTCATTCTCTCATCTGAGTTTCATGAATCTTTACATTAAACTTCTCCTGTTTAACTTATTGTGTTAGTTCTCCCTCTTGACTGGTCTTGGACTTCTAGCACATGAGAGAACCCCTTCCAGATGTCTGACTGAATTATGTGTCCTTCTGTGAGGACCTGCACAGCTGTTTGGCTGATACATTCTGCATTCTTGCCCAGGCCCTGCCTCCCATGGCTTCCCCCAGCTGCTGATGGAGTACAGAAGGAATACTGGTGCAAGTGTGGTGGTTAATTGTAATTGTCCACTTGATTGGATTGAGAGAGCCAAGAAATGAATTAAGCAACTTTTAGGTGTGCCTTGGTGTGTGTGTGTGTGTGTGTGTGTGTGTGTGTGTGTGTGTGTGTGTGTGTGTCTCCAGAGATGATTAGTAGTGGATCAGTGAACTAAGAACTAAGGGTGGTAGATCCACCATAAGCAGTTCCATCTATAGATTTGCAAACTGGATGGAACAAAAGAGGAAGAAGGAGGGTGTCCATCTGTGCATGCAAGCTCTATTCCTATCTAGCAGGTGACCCTTGGCCCCAACATTCCCCATGGACATAAGATTCCAGGTTCTTCCACATTTCAGCATGAATTCACACCAGCAAATCTCCAAGCCCTTAGCACTGAACTTGAGCTTAATTCTTGAAATCTCTTATTTGATGGTTTCCAGTTCTTAAACTAACCAGCTATTGAATTCTTTGGCTTTCTAGATTGGATATGTCCACTCTGAGAGGACTGTCTAGCCTATAACTCAATCAAATAGATCTCCTTTTATAATTATACATCCATTGGCTCCAGTGTTTTAGAAAATATAGGCTAAAACAGCATGGATAATGTCTGTACCTTTGATGCGCACCTTTCTCTAACAGCTTTTTCACAGACTTTCTTAATACTGTACCATAATCTAAGATTTTCCCACCCAATTTTGTTTCCAAATATTTCTCAGAGCAATTAGACTTGCGTTGTTCTTTTCTTATCTTTATTTCTTTTATTTCTTTCTCATGTCTACTTGTCCTGGCTAATATTTCCAGAACTATGTTGAAATAGAGTGGTGATAGTGGACATCTGTAACTTGCTCCTAAATTTAGAGTGAAAGTTTTCAGTTTTTAAACATTTAAGATGATATTGGCTGGGATAAAGACCTGCCATTGCAGTTTTCTACTGAGTTTTTTTTTTATTATTATAAATGGATGTTGAAGATTGTCATATGTTTTTCAGTGTCTATTAGATGTTAAGGGAAAAGGGGACCCAACAATGCCCAACGACCATGCCACACACACCAGGATACCTGCCAGGAGATTTTATTAAAAGTGAGCAGCTCCCACAGTGGGAGGATCAGAGAAAAGAAAAACAAAGGAAAAAAGAGAAGAGAAAAAGAAGGGAGGGAGGAAGAGAGACAAAGACAGAGGAGAGAGAGAGGAGAAGAGGGAGGGGGAGAGAGATGGAGACAGACGAGAGAGAGAGAGAGAGAGAGAGAGAGAGAGAGAGAGAGAGAGAGAGAGCATGCATGAGAGTGGTCTTATATAGACCCAGAGTTAGGAGGTCACACAACAGAGTTGGGTTGAGATAGCCTAACCTATCAGAAGCTATGTTGTCTTTTAAAGTTTGTGCCTTGCAAGAGGCTTAGTTCTATTTACTTTTAACTGACATGAATTGCAGGAAAGAGAAGTTTATCGTCATAAGGAGGGGTGATGGGAGATAGGAGCCCTAGTGGGTTTTTTTATAATATAGGGTAACTTTCTAACATTGTAACTTTTCTGACAATAGATAATAGTGCAGTTTTTTTCTTGGTTTTATTGATATAGTATAGTAAATTTACTGATTTACATGTGCTGAACTATCTCTCCATTCCTAGGATGAATCCTACTCAGTCATGAATATAATCTTTTTGATGATTTGTCGCATTCGGTTTGCCAGTATCTTGTTGGGGTTGTTTGCATCCATGTTCATTAAGGAGGTTAGCCAGTAGTTCTCTTTATTATTGAATCCTCCTCTGGTTTTGATATCAGGGTGATGTTTGCTTCCAGGAATAAGTTTGGGAGTGTGGCCTCCTTTGGAATTTCATTAAAGAATCTGAATTAGTTGAGGAATTAGATCTTCTCTAAATTTCTTACAGAATTCAGCATTGAGTCTATCAGGACCTAGGCTTGTTTTATTGGTAGTTTGATAATTATTTCTTCAGTTTTATTGATTGATAATAATTTATTTAAAATTTTTATGTCTTTTTGATTCAAATTTGTTACTTCATATGAATCTAGAAATCTGTCCATTTCTTCTGCATTTTTTACTTTATCAGAGCACATACTCTCTAAGTACCGATTGATGATCATCTGGATTTTCTGCGGGCTCTGTTGTGATTTCCCTTTTCCTTTATATTGCATGGACGTGAGTCTTTCCTTTTTTGAAAAGGTTGGCTAAGAGTTTGTGAATTTTATTTAATCTTTCTAAGAACAAGCTCTCCAGTTCATTGATTCATTGTATTGTTTTCTTCATCTCAATTATATTAATTTCTCCCCTGATTTATATAATTTCCTAAGTCATACATGCTTTCGGTTTAGATTGATCTTCATTTTCTAGAAGCTTCAGGTTAAACATTAGATTATTTATTTGAATTCATTCTGTTTTTCTGATGTTAAAACTCACTGCTCAAATTTCCTGCATAAGACTGCTTTTATTGCATCCTGTAAGTTCTGGTATGTTGTATTGGTATAATCATTTAATTATTGAAACTCTCTCATTTCTTCAAATTTGCCTATGACTCTTGACTATGTAGGAAGGTGTTATTTAATCCCATGTGTTTATGAATTTTTTGTATTTTTCCCATTAATTTCTAATTTTATTGCACTATGATCTGATAATATGCATGAGATAATTTCAATTCCTTTGTATATATTTTAGCATGTTCTGTGAGCTAGTTCATGGTCTATTTTGGACAACAGCCTGTGTGTGACTGAGAAGAGTGTGTATTCTGTTGTGGGATAGAACACACTGCAATCTACTAAGTATTTGTTCATAGGTTTAGTTGAGCTCCGATATTTCTTTGTTGATATTTTTTTTTCTTTTTAGTTTTTTTGAGATGAGGTGTCACTTTGTAGTTTGTGCTCTTCCTGAACTCATTATGAAGTCCAGACTAGCCTCAGACTCATGGTAATCCTCCTGCCTCTACCTCCCAAGTGCTAGGATTACAGGTGTGAGTCACTACACCCAGCCTTTTTGGCTTGTTGATCTATTTGTAACAGTGAGGCATTCAGGTCCCCCAATACAATTGTACTAGTATTTATTTGATTTTTCATATCCATTAATGTTTGTTGTATATAGTTGGGTGCATACATTATTTTTATTCTCTCTTTTTGGACTGTTTCCTTAATGAGTATGAGTGACTTTTTTGTCTCTTCTAATCACTCTTGGCTTGAAATCTACTTTGTCTGCAAATAGAGTAGCTACCACTGCTTATTTTCCATTTTTCTTTTGTATAGAATATTGTTTTTTATCCTTTGACTTTCAGTCTCTGAATTTCTTTATGAGAAAAATATGTTTCCTGTATGCAGCATATTTTTGGATATTGTTTTTTTATCTATTCTGCCATTTATTTTTTTTTGATTGGTGAATTAAGACTTTTTATATTGATGAATATAAATGATGCATATTTACTTGTCCTTGTCATGTTATTTTCCTATTGTTGCTTCCTTTTCTTTATCTTCTAATTACTTCCCTTCTCTGGTAGATCTGTTCTACTGGGAGCTTTGTCTTTGTTTTCTTTTTTTACAATATTCTTCAGAACTTTTTGGAACACTGGTTCTGTGGTTATAAATTTCTTTGAGTGTTGTTTATTATGGAAATATCTTATTTCTCATCAATTTTGAAAGATAATTTTGCATGGTACATCAATTTTGGCTTGAGTTTTTTTTCTTCTAGAGTTTGAAATACTTTTCTGCAAGCTCACCTTGACTTCAGGGTTTGTGTTGAGAAGTCTGCTGTGATCTAATGGGCTTTCCTTCATAGATGATTTGCTTCTTTTCTCTAACAGTTGTAATATTCTGTTCATGTGTTAGATTTCTGTAGTCTTGCCTATTATATGCCTTGGAATAATTTTTTCTGATCATGGCTAAGTGGAGTTCTGTATGCCTCACTTATCTGTATGTAAAATTCTTTTCCCACGCTTGGAAATTTTTCTGTCATTACTTCTGTTAACAGATTTTTAAAAATATGCTTTGTGCTATCATATGACTTTTCATTGATTCTGGTTAATCCTACCTTATTCTTTTTGTATAATCTACTGGTTGTTGGATTGATTTTTTGAGATCCTTGCTCATATTAAGAAGTCTTTCAATTAATAATAACTAACAATAAACCTGTCTTCTGGGTCTGATATTCTGTCTTCACATTGATTATGTTCTATATACTTTCAATAAAATTTTTAATGTCCTGGGGATTTGCTTGAATCTGTTTCATGCATTTATAGTTTCCATCACTTACCTATGCTCTTCTATTTTATTTGTATCTACTCTAGATTCACTAACCATGTACTTCATTATTTTCATTTTCTATTTGGTTATCTGTAAAGTTATTTTCTTTCTTTCTTTCTTTCTTTCTTTCTTTCTTTCTTTCTTTCTTTCTTTCTCTCTCTCTTTCTTTCTTTCTGCAATACTGAGGATCAAACTTGGGCCCTTGTGCTTCCAAGGTAGGCATGATACCATTTGAGCTAAATCCCATTCATCTGCTTTATTACTTTGTTGCTACAATTTCTGACAGTCCAGCTGATTTCTTCCACCTCAGTATCCCCTGGATTTAACCTGTGTAACCTGGAAGTCTAGGGTTATTCTTTCCTTCTGTGTCTTATGTTCTATTTTTAAAATTTGTTTTTTGCATGGATGCTTTTAACTATTTAATGTATATAGCTTTAAAATAGTACTGGGATCTTCTTAGGAAATGACTAGTTTTCAGAGATGTCCTCTAGGTATAGTTGGTCCTTGGCTTTTGAGTCTGTTCCCAAATCCTTCCTCTCCAATTTATTAGGGATTGGAAATTGTTGCCTATTTGGCCCAGAGCACAGTCCTTTGGTCGTGATACCCCCAGACAATCTTGGTATTGCCATACAAGGAAGAATAACTGATCACCACTATGTCACCTTTGCCAAAATAGAACATCCAGTAATAGCACAACTAGTAAAGCACAGTTTAGAAAATGATAAATTTTAGTAACTTAATTTGCCAACTTTAACAATTGGTACAAGACTTACAGTTTTACAATAAAATCAGCAAATTATGTACAGTAAGTATCTCTTCAGTAGAGTGATTACCCACAGGGGAGAGAATTTAAAAGAGATAAGAGGAACAAATAGGGAAATAAAGGAAGAGAAGGAAATTAGAAGTAGGGTTGAAGGAGAAGTGAAGACTACTTAAACCACAAGAAACTGGCAGAAAGGATAAGAGAGAAAGAAAGAAAAAAATGAAGAACTAAACAAACAGCCCCCCCCAAACAATATTGACACTCATGAATAAACAAAAACAATCACCAAAAAAAGTAAAGGGAAAATAAAAGAGATTTCTCTCCCCCTTCAAACCTATGATTATCTTCTGGGGTCTGCTGTTTTGTGGGAATGTTCAATTCAGAGTGAGTCTCCACTGTCACTGGTAGACCAAGGAAACACACAGGGGCCGTACCTGTGCTGGGTGATCCCAGAAAGCCTGTGGTAGGAATAAGGCAGGGCACTAATTCTGGTGCTTTCAACTCCATAGACTTTTAGCCTGGCCCTGGCTTCTGGTTGAGGGGTTGGGGCGTGGGTCAGTTAGCTTGTGACAATCAGTGTCTCTTGCCGAGCTGATCTGGGCTCCCTGATCCTGGATGTTTTTCGTGGTTGTGCAAGAAATTGATTTCTTATGATGAAGAGAAGTTTTTTTTGGTCTCATTTCCAGCAAATAGGAAGAGAATAATAAAATATGCAGTAAAACTGAGCTCTTTCTCATCTTTGGCCAGAAGCCAAAACTATAGTTTTACAGTGTCACATTGTATTTTCCTCGAATTAGCAGCTTTCCTCCCCTCCCTCCCTCTCTTCTTCCATAAGGTCAGGGCCATGTGGAATGGCTCCTCACTCATCTCTCCATGACCAGCATAGGTGTACACATGTTTCTAAGCCACTACAGGAAGTAGGGCTCCCTGCAGTCAGCACAGCCATGGAGAACTAGGAATGAAAAGAAACAGGGTTTTTCAGTGATTCTCGAAAGCCAGGAAATGTACTCCTGCTGAAAAGCAGTTGAAGTGGGAAAACTGCTTTCTAAAAACTGAGTTAACAGCAATATATTCCTAAATATATTCTTTTATAATTTCTTCTATGTGGGGCTAAGCCTTTTGTGCCCATGTACTGTCCTAGTGACACAGTTGCACAAACTCACTCCTAGTAGATAGTCTATAATAAAAGGCATATGTTCTTGGAAATATGTGGGAAAAAATAAAAAATAATTTTTGAGGGTTTATCTAATATACAACAAACATGAAGTATGTTTATTACAGAGACTGCTTTTGCTGTATTCTTATATGAGAGTGGTCTGTGACTTCTTGCTACCCACAGGGAAGGAGGACAAGACAGAACCTCATGGGCACCACGTTTTCATGAGGCTTTCACTGAGGTCTGATCTGTCTCTATCAGCTCTCTCCATACCCAGTGACCCTCATTTTATGACATTTGCTTTGTCATTTCTTTTTCATTATCAGTTGTAACTAAGAGATTGTGCTCTTCTTGAAAGGAAGGCTCTGATTTGCTTGTTCCTGAAACATTACAAACAACACATGCTACCTAATCCACACTAAATAAACTACACTAACAGTAAAGTAAAGGGACCAGAGATCCTCCCCAGAAAGGATCAACATGAGGTCAGAGCAGAGGCACCTGGTGGTTCATATAGGGGCACTGGTGTAGGTCAATGGTAACTACCCAAAACACAGCCAGGAGACCCTACTCTCTGGGTACCAGGAACCTGAGATACAAGGAGAGACATAGTCCTGGACTAGTAGTAATGTGATGATCCAAGGCCAAGTCAAGTCTGCAGGTAGAGTTTAAGGAGGCCTGGAATAAGAAATGCAGAAACTAAGATTCAAATTCAACTTGATATTCTTGATGAAAAATAGATCCAGCTATATGGATGCTGCAACACTAATTATCAGTCTTATCACTTAAACCCCAGTGCTAGCTGTCACTTACTGGCCACTAGTAGGTAAGTGAGTGGATACTAGCATCAAATGACTCTTTTGAAAAGTGGTAATACAAAAAGCTTTCTTGCCAAATAAATTATACCTAATTGTTTGTTATCAAAATTAGATTCAAAGTAAATAATAGGAAACAAATAAGAAAATATTTTAAAATACTAGCCATAACTGGCTGCATCATTCTTCTATAACTTCAAATGAATTAGACATTAGTTCTTACAGGGATTTCTTCAAAAGTTACTTTGACCCACCTGTGTCTCTGTAACTCACGTGTCAGTTAAACACTAATCTTTGAGAACATTCTAAAAGCCTGGGGCAGTAGGGACGTCAGATTGATGAAGACCATTCTACAGTCTGAGACCTGAGTCATATTACTAAGGATCAACCTCTAATGGGCAGGGAAAAGTGGGGTGGAGGTCTTTCTTGCCCTGTTTTGCTAGGTCCGATCTGCCTCTCATTCAGCCAGAGAGGAAATGAAGGCTAAAGGCCCAGTGGAGGCACATACAGAGCTAGACAGAGCCCATGACTGCTATACTTGGGCCTTTCCACAATCGGTCTGCAGAAACTTGTTCTTCCCCCCTCCCACCCTCCAGAATCTTCTAGCTCCCCAATCTTACTCTTGCTCTGGGGTCCTGTGCTTCTCATTTCAGGGCTACTGTGGATCAAGTTATCTTGGATGGGGTACCCAAATTTATTATGTCTCACATCAACACAAAAGTCAAATATTTATTGTTAGCATCTTTGTACTTCCTGGGAGCCTTCATAATTTTATCAATGAGCCAGAATACTCTATCCAAACTCAATCCCCAGATACTCTCTTGACTTGTTGCACAACCTGGTCACCAGCTTCCTCACTTCAAATGTCATCTCCCCAGAGAGGAAAGGTGGCAGAGTAGCACCCTGTGAGATGAGGTCTTGGATCTTTGTCCAACGTTGTCATTGGCAGTCCAGGCCCTTAGAACTCAACCTGTCATCTAGTGGATCGCACAGCTCTGGCCATGGGACACCTCAGTGCTCACAGACATGTTTCTTCTCCCTCAAGCATCACACTGGCCCTGTGGATTTTAGTGAGCCCTAAAGAAAGGGATTCATGAGCCCAAGATCTAACACCTAGATATCTTGAAAAATTGCCAAATAGAGCCTGGGCCCTAGGCCTTCAGCAGGGAACAGGTGAGTGTGTAGCCAGTGATGACATCATGTTACCCAAATAGCTCATGTAACCTTCAGGAAAGTCATAGTGGTAGATGTTGTTATTACCCCCGATTTATAGGGGAGGAAACCCTCCATTTGAAAGAAGAGCACAGAGAGCCAATGAATGTTTCAAAGATTCCACCATCTGAGCACAGCTAAGAGTAGAGCTGGACTGTCTTGTGTTCAGAGCCCGAGCTCTCAGCCACCATTAGTCATTTCAGAAAAGAGACTCTCCAAGGTTCAGGGTCCACCTTCCCACTCATTTTCTCATTCATTTACTCCACAAATATTTATGAGACCCTGTGACTCAGCAACCTTTATGGTAAATTTTGTGGAAAAATACTCTGGAAATACAGTAGCAGGTCCCCATTTCAAGAAACACCAATAAACACTCATTGCGTTTGGTCCTTTCACCAGGAGAAGACCTACCCATGGTCTTCTCTTTTCTCTGCAGGGAATGACCCACATTCACCTTGGAGTTCTCATTCTATCTAATCAACTCAAGTTGCTTTATTGAAAAACTAGCCTCTTTTACATACTTATGTGCACACCTTTAATTCTCTCCCTCTTCCTTTCCAATTTGTGCCCCATCATCTGACAAAGCTTCTCTGTTTCCAACACACTTCTTACCTAGTCGACAGATGAAAGATATTAATGATGTATCTACATCAGGTTCAGGATACCCACATCAACAGAAAACAACTCTAAAATTTCTGAAACCAGCTACTCGATGATATTTTCTTATATTATTTTAGTAGCTCTGGTTGATTTCTTTTTGCTTCAAGAACTAGCTGTAGGATAAATATGAATCCATTCAAGATAAAAATTTAATTTTTGTCCTATTTTTGTTTCATTTAAAACATACAATATTTTGGCAACAATTCTATGAATAGCCATGGGTTGTAGGGCTCCCCTGAGACCCCCCAAGGATTATTTATTACATTCATTGAATGGAAAAACATGTGTTTTAAATTTGCAGTGCATACCAGTAGCTAGCTGGATTTTTAATTCATTATACAATAAATTGTGAAGATTATTTAGAAATTCGTGGTTATAAATCACTAAAATGCTGGCATTTCCATGCTATTCTAAAACATATCTTTCTTTCATCTATTAGTTCTTCCATTTTCAAGTGCCACCAAGCTCCTATACTAACAGCTGGGGTAACAGTAGGCTCAGGAACTACATGGTACCCCAAAATAGATGTTTTTAAAAAATTTAAAAATGCAGTCTGTCAAAGAATATCGCTGTATCCACCAAAACCAAACAGCTGGTGAGGCACTCGATTTTTCTGAATTGATTCTTTCTCATATCCAACAAAGCTAGAGTGCAGGGTTTCCTAGGATTTCTGTACATTTTTCTCTTCCAGAGAGGTATTAAGAACTATATAAATGTTTGTTTTTTTTCAACACAGAAAGTACAAAACTGAAAGTGTGATTTTCTGAGTCTCATAATGTCCATCACACATATTTTTATTTAGCTATCAGAATAAGAGGGAAGAGACACTGAAACAGCACAGCTTATCCTGGGAAGTGGTTATCATTTCTCCTTTCCAGATGGATCGCAGAAAATTTGCCAGGAACGCTGCCTTCTCGTGACTTAGAATAGAAATGCACAGAGGATCACAACAGTTGTCGCCACTACAAACTGTTTTCTGCAATTACCAACGGAAATAACAGAAATGCTAGGAAAACACATATTCATCAAAATAGCAGATTTTTTCTTTGTGAGCTGTAATTAGTTCCTGTGCCAATTTCCATCCTCTGAATTGCATGCTAGATGATAGGCAATTTTTTTATGTATGTGAGAGAAAAATGAATGTATTAGCTCTTAAGCACATCCTGACTGGATTACAAATTAGTTTCTCTGGATAATGTATCAGTAAATAAAGTGTTTCTGAAAGAAAAGTCCATTTTCCCAGGAATCATCAATTGGAAACATTAGTTTCCAATTTTAATTCATTGTACCTTTGTATTTTTGTGTTTGTGGGGACCCCTATAATGCAATATAGAAGAAGAGCTGGACCTTCCTTCAATGCAGTGTATATATATGGTATCAGTGGTCATTTCAGGTGAAATGAGACTTAACTCGTTATATTTCCCCTTTTTCTCTTTAATGTCAGTAAATTAGGATCTATCATTCATATGGAGATTTGGGTTGTTTCAAAATAAAGATTATTGAACACTTGCTACATGCTAACTGCTGTAGTAGGGGAATACAAAATGAGTACAGTAAATTCCTGTCCTCACCTTGCAACCAAATTCCCATCCCTTAATTTAGAGGGTTCTTTTGAGCAGCAAAAGTATGTACACTCCAAGGGGAATGGTAGAGACCTGCCCAACCTCAGCACATTAATGCTCCCTGAAAACATAACCCAATGCTGCTAATTTCTTATTTGAAAAAGAAATAAAATTGCAGGGTTTTCATTTATAGCCAATGACATTTAAATACTGATGGCAAGTTTGGCATTTTAAAATTCTGGGGAAGAAAAACAGTCCATATCTGACTTCAAGACTGAACCCATGTCTATTTTTTAAACTAACTTTAAAAATAGTTAAGGTATGTAAAATTATTCAGAGTCCAAAGGGAAGGAAAGGTGAAGCTCAAGTCTCCTTCCTTTCTGAGTTTTGCAACCACTAGGTGCCGTCTGGGGCATTTACATCACCATTCTCTTCTAGGTCTCCCAGAAATCTTGTGCTTATACATTTATACAGCATACATGTTTGCCTTCATTATTTTCTAATTGCTGAGACAAAATGCCCAATAGCCAAAGTTAAAGGAGGAAAAATTTATTTCAGCTCACAGACTTTAGACACTTCAGTGAATAGTCAACTGGCTCCATGGCAGGGTTGTGTGGCAGAGGGCACCACAGAGGAGAAACCATTCATGGCAAAGCAAGGAGGCAGAAGGCAGCAAAAGCAGTGAAGTAGCAAAACAGCTTCTTTCCGTCTTTTATATTCCACACCCTTAATCCCAACATCACATCCTTTTTCCAATCATCACACTCGAGATCTAGTCTCCTCTGAAAAGCTCCACCTATGACCTCATAAGGATTTAAGGGAACACCTAGATACAAGCCATAAATATGCTGTGTGCATATATAGTAGTATATAAGACACATTCTGTATATTTTCATCTTAGTTTTTATTCCTCTTATAGACACTGTACATTATGGTGATTGCCTGGGATCACTGTATGTTGAGTTGCTGGCTTCACAAGGTTCCATTACAGATGGAGACGCTGGGTCAGTCTATGCATGTGTGAGTGCCTCTGCAGGCACAATTCCTAAACTGCTCTGAGTGGTGATTCTCAACCTGCCTCCACATAGAAATCATTCATGGTATAGATATATAGGTGTCTGGATCTCACTGTAGACATTCAGCCTGTCACTTTCATTCTAGATTTTTTTTCTTTTGTCCTGGGGACTGGACAAAACACTTTGACACTGGGCCACATCCCTATTTTATTTCTTATTTGAAAACAGGGTTTTTCAAAGTTACCCAGGAAAGACTAAAATTCTCAGCCCCTTGAATCCTCCTAGGGTAAAAAGGGATTACAACCTTGTGGCACCATGGCAAAATATCTCAGTCTGTTTTCTTTTTTTTTATTTGAGTCAGGGTATGTAAGTTGCCCAGGCTGGGCTTGAACTTGCCATCCACTACCTCAGCCTCCCAGAATGCAAAGGGTGGGGAACCTTTGTTTTTGAGATTCATCCGGGTTTCAAGAGCCAGTATTTATCTCCCTGATGCCTCCTCACCCCAGCTAGGGAGTTGCTGATCTGCTTGAGATTGGAAAATCCTCAAATGTATCACAGTATATTTAAATTGCATTTAGACTACTATAGGTAACATTGAACATATTCTTATACATTTAAGAGCATTTTTTGGCTTACTGTGTACTTCCTTTTGCCTGTTTTCTCTTCTGTGTTGGTCATTTCTTTATATAGAAATTAGCTCCTTAGGCCGGGGAGTTAGCTCAGTGGTTCAGGTGCCTGTCTTACAAGCGCAAGGACCTGGGTTTGATCCCCAGTAACCACATATCATACTGGGCATGGAGACTCATGCCCAGCAGCAATCAGTACCACATACCACAGTGCCGGGCATGGTGGTTCACGCCTGTAATCCCAGCACTTGGGAGGCAGAGGCAGGAGGATTGCTGTGATGTGAATTTGAGGCTGAGCTCAGGGCCAGCCTGAACCACAAAGCGAGACCCTGTCTCAAAAAACAAAACAAAACAAAACAAAAAAACAAAAAAACAAAACCCAAAACCAAAAACCAAAAAACAAAACAAAACAAACAAACAAAAAAAGAAATTAGCTCCTTGTATGTTAAGTGAAGTTTCATTTATTTGTTTTTTTCTTAGCTTGTCTTCCTTATGGCATTTTTCCTCTTTGAGGAAGAGTATTATGTTACCAGATTTATCAAAAAGTTTCACCTCCTGGATTTATAATAATCTTGAGAAAGTTCCTCTTCATTTTGAGATTATTTTCCAACAAATGGTATGATTCCTCCAGAATTTTAACGTTTTTATCTTTGACATTTAAAACTTTTATTGATTTTAAATGCTAACATTTATTCTAGCATGAGTTGTGTGATAGTTTTATTATTTTTCCAAGTGTTCGAAGACTGAATAATTAATCCTCTCTTTAATTGGAAATTCCTTCTTATTGTATGCTAACTTATGATAAGAGTTTGAGTCCAATTATGGACTTCCCACTCAGGTCTTTGGATTAGTCTACCATGCATTGGTTGCTGTAGTTCGGATCTCAAATAGCTCCCAAAACCAGCATGTTGAAGCTTGTTTGGTCTCCAGCCCATGGTGCAACTAGAGGATGTTGGAATCTCTAGAAGGTGGGGGCTAATAGGAAGAGGCCAGGTCACTAGAATGTGCTCTTTAAGACGAGATTGAGACCACAGTTATATCTTTTACTCTGTTTCTTGGCTGCCATTTTCCACCATGATGTGCTGTCTTGCCACAAGCCCAGAATTGACAGGACCTGCTGACAGTGCACTGAAACCTCTAAAACTGAGGCCAAATAAACTTACTGGTCTCTTGCATGGGCTGAGCCTTGCAATTGTTCCCATGTAACTCTGCTCCCACCAGGTTTCAGACTGTGAGGTTCTCACACTGTGGCCTACGCATCCCCTCCCAGGCCTCTTTCTATGATGTCTACACCTCCTTTTTAGGTGGATTGTGTTGATTCTGGATTGTTTTTAATGCCCTCTGCAACACTTCACAGCACTGTAAGCTGGCTCTTAGGTACTTCTACAAGCCGCTACTAAATTCACCATTTTGAGATAATCTTTGGAGCCAGTGTCATACTGGAATTCACTTTCAAAGTTAAATGCAGAGGAGAAAGAAATAGCCCTTGCTGGCTTTGGATTCCCTTTCAACAAACTGACTCTTTAAGCTCAAACTTGAGTCATTTTACTTAACTTTCATTGCTCAATTTCTTTTAATTCTAAAACAGAGATGGAAGTGTGCCTAAGTAACCATACCATTAACTGTAAGTACTCAACATATATTTGTTATGTTACTATTATTATCAATATTCTGTGCTTCCAACTTGAGGTGTGATCAGGGGTTAGAGAAGCTTTACTGTCTAAGTATTTATTGACTAATTCGATAGTTTTGCTTTTCCTTTCAGGACATTTTTTTAAATCTTCCTTTGCATTTAGATTACAAAAGTCATTTAAAAAATATTCCTCATAGAAGCTTTGTATTTTGGAACAAAATTGTTTTTTAAAAAACTGAAATATTGGGAGGCTGAGGAAGGAGCATGGCTGCTAGTTGGAAGTCAGCCTGGGTTATGCAGCAAGTTCAAGGCCAACCTGGAGTGTATAGCAAGACCATGAGTCAAAAAGTAAATAAATAAATATGTAAACAAACTTAAGTAGAGATTTTCATGTGTGGATGGTCTAAAACTCTAAAGGACAGTTCTCTCCTGCTGAAAATAACAGACATTGGAAGGACAACTACCTGATAGTACCAGGGAAGCAGACAGAGTGCTTAAAGGAGGGGACCGTGGGTCTAGGTAAGTTTCTGGTTCCCTGGCTTTCACTATGGAACTAAGCATTGTCTGCAGTGGTCCAGAGAGCCACCACAGGGCCAAATGGAAGAGATTTTTTCCTGGTGTGAGAAATAAAAGTGAAGCCAAGGAAGCTGTGAATGCTGGAGAGAGTCAATGCTGGACGGGAAAGAGGCAGAGGGAACACTCAGGCTGTGTCCACATGCCTCTAACCCAGAAACGTACGTGCATGGGAGAGACTAAGCACAGCTCTGCTAAAGATCCATACCAAAACTGAAAAACAGTTCTGTCAGCCAAGAAAATTATCTGTTAACAGAAAAGAAAAACAATATGAGAGAAAAATAATACTATCCAGGATGTATTAACATCTGTAATGATTGAGTTACAATCCAAAATTATCCAACAGAGATCCAAGAAAACAAGACATATTCTCAACAGGAAAGAAAGTAAGTTATGTCCAAGCTGGAGATGTAACAGTAGCTGGAACTGACAGGAAAGGATATTAAAGCAGTTATTAAAACAATAGCTAAGAAAATAAAACACAACATGTTTTCAGTGAATAAAAATTTCATCAGGGAATTGGAAATCTGAAAAGAGATTAGTAATAATAAAATAAAGAAAGTTTGGAAATTACAGAACTGAAAATTATAACTCTGATCAAGGAATTCACACAAAAACTTAATAATTAAATGGGCACATGATAGGGAAGAGTAAATGAGTTCAAAGAACAATAGAGATTAAACAACACAAAAAACAGAGAAGACCTGAGAAAGTAATAATGCTCTGTTAGACTAGATCAAATGATCAAGGGAATTGAGGCAAAAAATTTTATCATTCTTGTTTTATTCACACATATTAATTGTACAAATTAATGGGTTTCACTGTGATATTTCCATACATGTATTGTACATTAATCCTGTCTACTCTTTCAGCCTCTCTTTTCTCCTCCTCCCCTGGCCTCCTTCCCAGTCACTAATGATTCCTCTTGT
>PVIR01026576.1:0-23759 GCA_004026965.1 Petromus typicus | reverse complement strand
CACAGAGGGTTGTGGGGGACAGTCTAGTGGAAGAGAAGGGCAGAAAAGTGGGTGTCCATGCAGGCAAGGTTCAGGTTCAATGATGAGAACTTGAGCAAGCTACATATTATATTCACTTTTATTAATAGTACATACTATGGGATTCAGTGGGGTGAATACAGGACATTTGTGGCTTCACTGGGCCACTACAATCACGTACTTCTTTAATTAAAGCATTTACTCACATCACTGTTCGTGACATTCTGCTGGGATTTAAGTTTACGAATGAATGCCAACCTGAAGTTACTTGGCTTCTCAACACACCTTTACTTTTTCTTTCCTACTTGAAAATTTCATGGGACACGGAATGTTAAGTTCAACAATTCTGCCATCAGGACTAATGCATAAGCATAAGAATAACTGTCATATGGGAAGAAACCCAAAATTCAAATGAAGCTCAAAATAAAGAGAGATAATTGGAGGTATGGTGACAAAACTTTTGTAAATAAGAAGGGGATCAAGAGATGGAGGGCCAGGGATATAGCTCAGTGGTTTTGGTGCGTGTCTTGCAAGCACAAGGGCCCTGGTTCAATTCCTGGTAACCGCATACTGTACTGGGTGTGGAGACTCACCTCAGCAGCAATCAGTACCACATACCACAGTGCCGGGCGTGGTGGTTCACGCCTGTAATCCCAGCATTCAGGAGGCAGAGGCAGGAGGATTGCTGTGATGTGAGTTTGAGGCTGAGCTCAGGGCCAGCCTGAGCCACAAAGCAAGACCCTGTCTCACAAAAACCTTAAAAAAAAAAAAAGATGGAGGGAGTGGAGAGGGGAAGGGGATGAAAAAAGAACTGATACATGTTACATACAGGCACCAGCTCTCCACAAGGAATGTGAGATCCTTGTGTACTATAAACATGTATTACTGAATAAAAAAGAGAGCATGGAAAACAACAAAAACTATCTCTAAAAAGTCATGTCATGGTTATAAATTGGCATCAAGTAGTATCAGAAAGCACCATCAAAATTTAATAAAAGCTTTTCTAAATTATAAATTTTTCTAAAATTATAAAATTGCATAAATTATAAATTTTTCTAAATTATAAAAATTATTACTAAAAGAAGTTTTAAAAGTGTTAACAAGGCCAGGGATGTAGCTCAGTGGCATTGCATGCCTACTAGCAAGCACAAGATTCTGAGTTTGGCCCCTGGTACCACAAAACACAAAACAAACAAACCTTAATGAAAGAAGAAAAGTAGGCACAGGGAAATGGAAGTACTTCTTGGAGTAAATTAAAATTCTTAGTCTATAATAGCAGAAAATGTGAGAGTGTTTTACCTTTACCTTTACTTTGTTACATATGCAATAGGAGTAAAAATTTACACTGATAAGAATTCAGCCTTCTTTTCCTTTTAGGAGTGTCATCATGAGAACAGCATATGGAATAACACAGACTAGAGCTGAAATGCTGCTTGTGTGTCTTCTAAACTATGTGTGTGTGAGCAATTTATGTCAGCTGTGTGAACCCCAGTTGGAGAAATACATTAGAGTGAACCCAATGAGCTCAACATAGTACTTTGCATAGAATAGACTATTAATGAGTGATCATTAGTATAGTTTTAAAATAAAGTTTTGTATATTGTCAGCTATACGGCCCCATGATATTATTGAATGCGTTTCACATACTATAGAGCACAGACAGTGAAATGGTTATGAGAGTGAACTAAGTTAACATGTCCATCATCTCATGGTCACTCACATCTGGTAGCGACAGTTACTAAAATCTACCCACTTAGCAAAACTCCCAGCTACACACAAACATGCTACCTTTAGCCCCCACGTTGCAGTTTATACATCCCACGCTCTGTGTGCTCCACCTGCATCTCTTCATTTCCCCTCCCACCGTAACCACGGCTTCTCTATCTCCGCACACATTTGGATTCCTTTCATGTACAGGATCTTCCTGAAACAGGGGCTGAGCTCTGGGTGAGGCTGGCGACATGTACTCACCAGGACAATCACGTCATTACTGAAGCTGCAGAATGGGACTGTCCACTATTTAACATTGACTTTTAATGTCATTAGCTGACGGAGTAAAAAAGGCAAATCACTTCCCAAAAGTGATTTCCTGTCTCAGGGGAGGAAGCACGGAGCAGAGTTTCTCACTGTGTGATGCCCCGCTCCCTGGAGGACCTTAAAGTAGCAATTAGCATCTCAGACTTGGATGAAATGCTGCAAAAATATTTTACCAGAAGCAAAATAATACGCTAAATTTCTTTGCTTTTGTTTTAAGTAATATTATCTCACTTGTAGGAGAGTAACTTGTCTTTTGTTTCATCTTTTCTGATAGTTTTCTGTGCCATAATTAATTAAAATTGGGGATTGCACTTATTACTTATAAGTAAAGTAGTTTTAGTAGGAACCATTCTTTGATGAAATGGAGTCACATAAAAAAAGTGCTAGGAGTTGCCCCGTTGGTGATTTCTTCCTTATACCTCCGACTGTAACGAAAAGGGTTCCTCTAATCATGGCTGGCTCTGTGTGGCCCCTGGGGTCTCTTACGGAGAGAACTGGGTGGGGGCAGAACCTGGGAGGAGGGACAGGCCATTTCCGGCGAGGCCTCTTCCGTTGAGCAAGGGCAGAGTCCGTTGGCTGGACACCTCAGTGGGCTAAGAGAGGCTGTAATAGATCAAAATCACCTGCTATGGACAGGTCAGTTCAGACAAGGGGGGCCGAGGGCTGAGAAAGGTCACTGTCACAATGCCGCAGAGCCTCCTTTTCTCTTGAGCTTTAAACTATATCTTCCCAACCCCCACTTTCGCCATTTAACTGAAGGGGAAGAGGCTCTGATTTCTTAAGCTTTCTAAAATCTCAGAATAGAACTAGGTGGGAACTAGGTAGACATCATTGAGGCAACTTGTTAAACAATTGCATCGACTAAAGATGATAAAGGGAAATGTGAAAATATATATTTAACATAACAGTATCTGGCCATTCTACAAGACAGCACTTATGACACATAATTACCACAGTTTGGTATCAGTAATAAAATGCTAAAATGCTGAAAGATAAATTGGTATGTTTTGATTCTTTGTGCAACCTGTCTGTCTCCAAAAAAGTGATGAAATCAGCAATACCCTCCCCAATATCCAGCCTCACCTCTTTGTCCTGAATTATAAGCTCTCATTAGGATCAGTCTGGATATTTCTCAGTGTTAAGAATTTAACAACAGATTTGTGGCTGCTGTTTTCTATAATTCTTGCAAATTCCTTCCATTCTGACCTGTGGGCCAAAGATTTAGAGGAAATTAACTGAAAAATCAGTATAAAAGAATGTCTGGCCAAGTTCAATCTAGAATAGCACTGGACGATTAGAACATACACTAAAATTTAACATCTTTACTGATCTTAGCGTCAAAGTTTAATTTTTCTTCTTAATAACATTAAATAAGTTTAAAAATACAATATTTCATAGATACTATCCTAAAGTCTAGATTTTTCTAACTGCATATTAACTGAAATTAATTTCCAAAAACTATTATAAAAATAAGACTGTTCTGTTCAGAATAGTATAATTTGATATGATTATCTTTTTAAAAGCCTTTTTCGAAAAAAAGTTTGAAATATCAGGGAAATCAGCTTTGAAACACATTCCTAAATCCTGTCATATCTTATAGGATCTCAAATAAGAAAGAAAAAAAAGAAAAGATGGGGGGGTATAGGTTGGGTAGGGAAATTAGAAAAAAAATAAGAGTTAAGCTCTGTCATACACTATTTGCATGAGTGCCATTTGGAGTAATGCAAATGGACAATAATGGAAGATTCAATGTAAGGTTATTTGTGAAATTTCTCAGTGTCCAGGGTTAGAGAAAACATTACGCATCATGCCTTCCCTTAAGAGTTTAAATACGTAGGAGCAGCTTCATATACCCAGGGTCAAGTTCAGTCAGGAAACGTTCCCTGTAAAGTCTATGCATTTCTGCTTCTCAGTTAAAGGTGCTGAAACACTGATAGTCACCTGTATTTGACCCTGCAGGAAGAATCCCTAATTACACCATAGTGAAGAACTCCAAATCAGTAACTCAGTGCTATTGAGAAAATCAAATGACAATGTCTCTGTCATTAGGTTGGAATTCCTTCTCTGTTCTTAAATTCTTTTAATTCTGCTATTCTTAGAAGTGTTTATATCTCAAGACTCCTTACTACACAAACTCACTACCATCTGTATGTATGATGTACATTATTTATGCTTTTGTGAGACCAGGGGGTAAGAAGGAAATTTCTCTTCTCTAACACTTTTCCAAGACAGGAAAATTCTGAGGAGCACTTCTGCATTTCCTGCCAACCAAAATATTGAGAACAAGTGTTCCACAGGCAGGTCATCTGTGGTCTATTGCAGAGGACCATCAGGTCAGGGAAATTATGTTGAAATTCTGGAAAAATGTTATTTTTACATTTGTTAAAATATGAATAAAATACAATGAAAAATTGAATCCTAATATGAACTATGCATTTTATTAATGTAAACATCTAAATATCAGTTCATTGATTGCTACATACAAATAATAGTTATAATGTAATTGTGGGGTAGATAACAGGAATAAATTATTTGTATATTCCCCATATTTCTTAAAAATTAAAGGTTGTCATGAAATATTACCTATTAATTTTGATAAAAAATATTTCTCAAATATGTAGTCATGGACCTGGGAATGTGGTTCAGTGCCACTGCACCTGCCTGACAAGTACATTTCCTGAATTTGATCCTAGGTAACGAGAAAAAGGGGAAAAAAGTTTATAAGCATGTAATCAGTGATCCTATTGGAAATTGACTAATTAATGAAAGACATGTTTTCAATGCAAAATACAAAATGACATGCAAAATATTTATAGAAAAGTCATGTACAAGCTGGCCATGCTGGTGCACGTAGAACATTCCAGCTCATATGGGGATGAGGCAGGAGGGTCAGTATGAGTTCAAGGTCAGCCTGTACTATGTAATGAACTTCAGGCCAGCCTAAATAACAGAGAGGTCCTATCTCATGAAAGAAAGAAAATAAGTAAGTAAGTAAGAAAGAAAGAAGAAAGACAAAGAAAGAAAGATGAATGTATAAAATCTCCACAATATTTACATTTAGTAAAATCTAGGAAAGCATTGAATGTATTTGTTTGATTACATACACAAATAATATAGGAATACATAAAAATAAGTGTAGGGAAATGTGGTTCTATGGTAATGCTTTTTACGTGCGAGCCCTAGATTTGATCTGAAGTACTGAGCCCCATGGGAGTTAAGATGTGTACAGAACTGCACAGTGTGTGGTGTACACACTGCACTTGCAGTAGTAAAGCTGATCAGGTCTCTGGTGCTTTTCAGAACACCACACAAGTTTGAAACTTCTCACAGTCACATTCAACTTTTATAATGCTGCACCACATACACATGGATTATTGACTCAGGCCTAGGAGCAAATCTGTCTAGGAAGAAGGGGCTCCTGGGATACTGCTATCACTCTCATGAGTGATGCTGCCTCTAGGTGGGGTTAGTGATACTTGAACATAATTTCCAAATTGTGTTTTTCACCTAGACACTAGACCTCAGATGGAGCACCCAGGAGGCAAATGGTGGCATATTTCCCTGGGCCCTTTGGGAGGCTTTGTCAAATCTTTCAAGGGCATAAGCGTGTCCACCTGAATCAGAACTATAACACATATACACAGTATATGCATTATGTGACTAGCAGAGCTACGTTCCTTTGTCCTTGGAAGTCTTTGCAGTCAAGCATTCTGCAAGATGTTCTTGTTGATCGTCGTCTTCTTTCTCCTTCAGCATCTTCCATTGGTGTGTAATTGGGAAACTGAGGAGTGTTTGCACAGGAGGAGCACCAGCGTGTACAAGGATGGGGATGTGGTGATCGGGGGACTTTTCTCTCTTTTTATTTATTTATATTACACTGGTACCACTTTACTAAAACCTCTGAAGGATGTTTTCATCATGCCGTAAGTGCCTTTTTCATGTATTTATTTTCTTATTGGTTATTTGGAAGGATAATATATTAGTGATTATATCCATATGCACTCTATGGCTGTGCTAGAGTTCCCTCCCATAGATATAAACTACTGTCCATTAATAACTTTGAATTTCCTTGAAACTTTTCTCAACTTTTGAAATGATGAAAATAAATTCTGATTTTCTGATGCTCTTGTTTTCAGGGTGGGAATCTGGGAGATATCTCACCCTCGACTTTATCTATATCCCTGCTCCTCCCCCCAATGAAGCTGACACTGCACAGCATACTGACTGACCTTCTTTGGAATCAGAGTCTAGACACTGTGATTAATCCTGTGTCAAGGAGCTACCACACATTACGCTGCATATGTAATGCTGGGCATTCCAAATGTCTCTTATGATGCATAAAGTGTCTTCCATCAATGCAGAATGGTCACTGATCTTCACAAGCCTCCTGTGAGGGAGACTTGTGCTGTACATATTTAATGACTTTCCAGCAATATGGGTGTCTTGAGTTTATGTGCTGTATCCTCCCTGACTGCCACACTTGTAAGCCAGAGCACAAACAAGGAAGAATTCACCTGTATGATTTTCACTTCCAAACTGATTCTTCTTCACAAAAACATGGTAACACTCTCTGTTCTCAGATACTATTGCATCAATTCTGTATGTAGATGTACTTTTAATTAATGAATTTTGCCCAGTGTCAGAGGATTATATCAGGTAAATTTTCCCCGGTGGAGTTTATATATGTAACTGGGTTTTGTCAGACGGGAAGACAAGTCTGCTTGGTAGAGTAAGAAATAGTGGTCTCTTCCTTCATGGATGGTACCCACGAGAGTTTGCTCTTAGATGTTCCTGCAAAGCCTGGGATAGCTGTTGTGGGACTGTCTCAGAGGTAGTTAAATCTGGAAAATCTGAGGCTGCGGTTAAGGGTGTGTTTACTAATGCACCACAAGAATGATTTGTTTGACAGTGCCCTAACTCTGCTGTCTGAATAAGATAAAATTGGCAATAAGATGCTGTTGAAGTCTCCTGTGCTGCCTTCACAACCTTGTATATGTCATGTTGTTTTTCCTGCAAACTTCTTGTACACCATCCAGCCCTAGATCCTAGCAATAATGGATACAAACTTCATGAACTGTAAGCCAAAGAAACTCCATATGTTTTAGAAGGGGATACTTTGGGAATGGAGTATTTCACCTCAGTAAAGAGAGAAAATACTTAAAATAGTGCCTATATCTTTTGCATATTTAAAGTCATCTCCCATGCGTGCTGGTATTCCTATTCCTGGATAGCTTTCCCTCCCGATGTCATAGCTTTAGAGACAGGGCATTTATATGTCACCTACACTATTAATAATATCCGGCATTCAGGGATTCCCTTGACTTATTTCTCTACAGCAGCTGTGCTACAGGCATGTGATATCACATGTGGCAAGTTTATTTTTCTTTGCATAATTTTCTGATCTATATTGCCTGCTGTTCTTTAAGATATGTTTCTTTTTCATGAGTTGTAATTCTAGTCACATCTATGGAGTATTTATTAAGACAATGACAGATGCAGGAACATAGACTGGCTACTCAGTGGAGTTTACTTTTCAAATATGTAAAAAAAAATTAAAAATAATCATTGCATTTATTGAGGATGTTTAAACAGATTTGATTTAATGGGGACGCAGCATTAGTTGTAGGCACCTCTGCAATGGAATTTTGACTCAGGGAAGATGATTTGTAATAGGCTCTGAATGCAGCATAGACCAAAGGGATTTTTAGCCAAAGAGGAGGACAGTGGTCCCTGGATGTACATGACTCAGAGACACCGCAAGCTCAGTGAAGGATCTCGGAAACCCAGCTGAGGATTGCAGCTCGGGGAGGCCCGGTGCGATCATGGGTTATCTGAAAACCATGGAGGATGAGGAACTGATCAGACCCTGAGTGTCAACAGAAATCAAGGATATTTCAAACATTCTAAACAGAGTGCTTCTGTATAGGGGAGGGGGGAAGATGCTCCCTTCTCTCTGTGTTCCTCACTTTTGCACTCGCACCAGCTTGAAAAATTGGTCTGCTGGTTTGATTACCCCAGTGTCACTCCTACACACTCTAAACCTGGTCTGTGACTGAAGAACATCATTGCAATACCTTCGGGTTTTTTGAGCCCAGGCTGGTTACCCACTGGGAACAGCTATTAAGGGAAATAAAAAATATATATATTTCTTGTGCAGTAGAAGGAAAAGGAAAATAAAATTTCAAAAAGATACAGGTATATTTTGACTATATATCAACAATGTATCGCAAAAAAATGTTTAATGTTTTATGGGAGCAGATGACCCATGTGTTCAGAAATGCCATTGCTCTAATAGTTAAAATAGTCACAAAAGTATCTTAGACTTTTCTACACCCACATGAAGGTACCATATCCGGCATAGGATGTAATGTTTCTATGCTGCTGCAAACTATTTTTTTTTTTTTTTTTTTTTTTTTTTAGGTTTTTTGAGACAGGGTCTCGCTTTGTGGTTCAGGCTGGCCCTGAGCTCAGCCTCCAACTCACATCACAATCCTCCTGCCTCTGCCTCCCGAGTGCTGGGATCACAGGCGTGAGCCACCACGCCCGGCACTGTGGTATGTGGTACTGCTGTCTCCACACCCAGTATTGTTATGTGGTTACCGGGGAATTGAACCTGGGCCCTTGCGCTTGCAAAACAGGCTCCGGAACCACTGAGCTAACTCCCCGGCCCCCTGCTGCAAACTATTTTTATTACACAAACTATGACACATGTGTCAGTGTGTATGTAAGTAAATTCATAAAAATGCTTCCACTTACCTCATTTGTCCTGTGACACCAGCAAAGTTCACCTCTTAGCACAATTTAGAATTTCTGTAATTTAGAACTCATTTCTTTTTTGTTTCTTTCTTTCTTTTTTGTTTAGGTTTTTTGAGACAGGGTCTCACTTTGTGGTTCAGGCTGGCCCTGAGCTCAGCCTCAAACTCACATTACAGCAATCCTCCTGCCTCTGCCTCCCGAGTGCTGGGATTACAGGCATGAGCCACCACGCCCAGCACTGTGGTATGTGGTACTGGTTGCTGTGGTTACTGGTTACATAAAATATCCACCCCCAGTATGGTATGTGGATACCGGGGAATCAAATCCAGGCCCTTGCACTTGCAAGACAGGCACCGGAACCACTGAGCTAACTCCCCGGCCCTAGAACTCATTTCTTATCTCCTGTTTCTACAATAAGGAATTTTATAGATAGATGTTTGATAGAAAGTAGACTGTAGTTATCAATAGACGGAAATGTATAGTCTCTAGTTAAAGAAAAGAATTTTAAGAATGAAATTGGCTGGTCTCAAAGATATTTTAAGATAATTTTATTTTTAATGTGTAACAAGTCTCTAGAAACATAATAATTGGCACTTTACCTAGCCATACAGGGGAATATTATTTTCTTCATCTTCACATCAATGAAGAGCTCTAAATTGATGTCTGCAAATAATATTTGCAAAATATATTTGTATTATTTTGTCATGGTTAGATTGATTATGTTTCTTGCATTAACTTAAGAATATTTTATTGTTTGGCTTCTTCTTTATTATCTATATCTTGCAATAAGCCTTTCCATTACTTCAAAAGTATAAAATATATTTCATGTTTAGTTAAAACTAAGTTGGTTGACCAGGTAATTATTTTTCAGATAATGACCAAGGCTCGCAGTGCATTTTATATGTACATTACTTTTAAACTGAAAGATAAAGAAGAAAACCTTCACTTACAAATAGACTTTTTTGTTTGCCTTTAGCATACATTCATATGTATAACTCTATATATAAACTTATGTTTATTCCATAATTATTTAGTGTATCTTGTATTATTTTGCAAAAAGGTACATTTTTCCCAATACTTTTTTTCATATAGGCAATTTAATATTTATCTGTGATTTCTTATATGGGCTGTATGATTGAAGCAGTGTACATGTACATACACACTTGTTATTAAAAATTACATAGTGCTCATTTATTTCTGCCTATTTTGCTGCATTTCCACTTTTTCACATCATTTTCAGTTTGTTTACAATAATATATTAAATGTTGTTTTTCTCTATTTACTTGAATTATTTTTATAAATCATTTCTAAAAATATTGCTTTTAAGTCTTTGCTTTTTTTTTTTTTTTTAAGGTTTTTTGCAACAGGGTCTCACTTTGCAGTTCAGGCTGGCCCTGAGCTCAGCTCAAACTCACATCACAGCAATCCTCCTGCCTCTGCCTCCCGAGTTCTGGGATTACAGGCGTGAGCCACCATGCCCAGCACTGTGGTGTGTGGTACTGGTTGCTGCTGGGCATGAGTCTCCATGCCCAGCATTGTATGTGGTGACCAGGGAATAGAACCCAGGCCCTTGTGCTTGCAAGACAGGGGCCAGAACCACAGAGCTAACTCCCCGACCCATTAAGTCTTTGCTTTTGACATAGAATATCATCTTTGTATTTTTAATTGGAGTAGTGGCAAATTCTAAGAACTTTTGGGAAAATGTTATTTTTTGTGAAATATTGTTATGATGCTTTTATTGATTTATTGCAACATTATGTTTTTAAATGTTCTTTCTTAAATATTGTGTTAATGATTACATTCATCATATGCCTATATATGAAATGTCTTTCAAAAATTATCATTTAACTTTTGTTTTATCTAGTTTATTGGTACATTTTAAATATAAAGTGTGATCATAATCAACTTTGAGAATTTGTACCTGTACGTGGTACAGCTTGAGTCTCATTTTTGCCTTTCCCCTGCCCTCTGTATAGCTCCCTGAGTACACAAGCTCTGTTCCCGCTTTTGCCATCACATTTTGTCTTACATTTCTTTACTTTTCCCTATCCCCCTTTCTGTTGTTCCTTTGAACATTTTCTTCTTATTTCACATCACATATCTTGATTCTTCTTGTTCCAAAATTCCTTTCATTTCCTTTATCCCCTCTTCCCTTTCTTATTTTAAAAACTTTGTTTCTGTTTTTTCTTTCTATTCTATTTTTTTCCTTTTCCTTCCTTCCTTTTTCCCCTTCCCTGTTCACTAGTTCCTCCAATAATTTTAACATTTAGTTTATTTTTCATAATGCTTTCATAAAATGTTTAATGTTGCTATTCTATATATATATTTTCACCAAAATCATTTAAGTTACCATTTTTAGATTGGAAATGTTCACAGTTCCCATGTATCTATATTTTGGTGGATGGGTGCATATTTTAGATGGTGGTCTTCATTCATCAGAATTGTTTTATGCATTTATAAGGTCATCACTTTTCTTCTTTATGATTGTCCAGTCAATTCCTTTTTTTCCCTTGCTGTTTTACTGGACACTCATTTAAAAAATTTGATGTTTCAGAATGGTACTAAGTGTCACAATAGCAAAAAATATTGCTCAGGTCTTTATTTTGTTCAAAAGTTTATGTTCAGCTTCATGGGAATTATATCCAAAAATATTCTACCTTAAGAAAAGAAAAAAACTTCCAAAGTCTGAGAGTTAAAGTCATTAGTTCCCTCTCAGGAGAGACTCAAGTCAGCCATATATTAAGTCCCAAAGTTTACATGACCAAGTCTCTCACAAAAGGCCACACCACCCTCACCATCACCTCCACCATGAGAACAAGAAATCTCTGGACACGGGGTTCAGGGCAGCTTTCCTGCTGGGCAATGACACCTGTGTAATAACACACACCACTGCTGGGAGAAGGGAACCTTATCCACGACTCCACTGGAGAGCAAAACTAAAAGCCCATGCTTTGAGTTCCGTTGGAGCCATTGATGTGGGTCTCAATCTGTCTTATTTTCTGTACCCAGAAAAAAAGATTAATCTAATACTATAATCTTAAATATAGTAAGAAGAATCACCATACCACAACAAGCAGAGGAGATATCGGAAGGCTTGTACTAGTTTTCTTCACACAGGATCTGCAGGAAGGGACTGCAGTAGGTTTCTGTGCAATGCATCCCTGCAGGGGATAAACTTGTGTGCCTGATGGCATACCGCTCTCATTGTGACTCATGGAGATTTCCTTTAAGTGAGACCTGAGTTTGAATTTAAAAGATTTCTCCTTTTTTAATATTTAATTTCTTTTTTAGTTAGCAAAAACTACTTGTATATTTTTTCTGGGAGGTGATGCTATGTATGGATAGATATCCTTATTATCCAATGATCAAATCAAACAGGACAAATATGCAACAATTCTTGTCGTGCTCATGGATGAATGTGGAGAGCAGTGTTGCTTTATTTGAATTCATATAATAACATTAAAATTAAATAGCTCTTATTGGTTGACCAGTAGTATCAAATACTCTCTGAATTTCATTAAGTTTATAGTTTTTCTCCTTGAGGAAATGTGACAATATCTTTAAAAACTATTGATATTTGTAAAGACTCATTTGGGATAATTCTTCATGTAAATTTTCTTTGAGTGTTTACAGACAGCTGATATCAACTGGATATAAAAACTTTTCTTGTACTGCATATATTGATTTTGTATGAAGGAATTACTAGAAGAGGTTACTTTTTTCTTTTACAATAGTGGGAATCGAAACACAGGCCTTAGAGTCAAACTGTGCCACACATGCAATGAACCAGTGCAGTCACTGTATTCTTTCTCTTTTGCTAGTATCTGTCTTTTACTTCACACTTTGCGAATATGTGGAGTTTTTACCAACAAAATACAACATCATTTTCAAAATTTAATCTTTATTGGTACATTATGAATACACAACATTACATTCAACATTGAGAGTTTGTACCAGTATATGACATGACTTGATCCTCATTTTTCCCCTTTCCCTGCCCTGAAACCCCCACCCCCTACATGCATAAGCTTTGTTTTATTATTACTATCACATTGTTTTTTTGCCTCTTTATTTACCCATCAAACTTCTTTACTTTTAAATATTTTCTATGTCACAATATCAATTATATGTACTACAACTCATTTACATCTTCATTTTCTCATACCAGAGAAGAGATAATAAATTTACACATCTGTAACCTATTTAATTCACTTATGCAGATGTCCTCAAGGTACATCCATTTGAGTATGAGTGACTCAATCTTATCATTTTTAATGACATAATAATACTCTGTTCTATAAAAGAATCACATCTTCTTTATCCAGTTTCCAGTTGATGGACATTTTGATTGTTTCCAAGATTTAGCTATCACAAACTGAGCTGCTATAAACATGGGTGTGCATACGTCACTGTGATATGAATCTTTTAATTATTTTGTGTATATACCTAGCAGAGTAATGGCCAGGTCGAATGAGATCTCCAATCCTGGCTTTTTGAGGAATCTTCACACTGATTTCCACAGAGGTTGTATGAGTCTACACTCCCACCAACAGTAGGGAACTATTTCTTTTTCTCCACAGCCTTGCCAACATTTGTTGCTGGCTAATTCTGAGATAGCAGACATCCTTTGTGGAGTCAGATCAAATCTCAGTGTTGTTTTCATCTGCATCTCTCCAATGACCAGTGATGATGAGCATTTCTTATGTATTTCTTAGCTACTTTTACTTTTTCCTGAACAAAACCTTTATAGCCTGACAATTGGCAGAAGGAATCAGTAAATGTGATCTCATTCTATTAAAAAGCTCCTGCACAACAAAGGAAACCACCAACAGATTGAAAGGCAACCAATAATATGGGAAAGAGTCTTTACTAGTTGTTTCTCAGACAAAGGGCTACTATCTAGAATATATAAAGAGCTTAAAAAAATAGCCCACCCGGGGCTGGAGATTTGGCTCAGTGGTTCCGGAGCCTGTCTTGCAAGCACAAGGACCTGGGTTAGATCCCCGATAGCCACATACCATATTGGGTGTGGAGACTCACGCCCAGCAGCAACCAGTACCACATACCACAGTGCCAAGCATGGTGGCTCGTGCCTGTAGTCGCAGTACTCGGGAGACAGAGGCAGGAGGATTGCTGTGATGTGAGTTGGAGGCTGAGCTGAGGGCCAGCCTGAACCACAAAGTGAGACCTTGTCTCAAAAAACAAAAAACAAAAAACAAAACAAAAAAATAGCCCACCCAATTTAAAGACCTAATTCAAAATGGGCATGTCAAATAATGTGCTTTTTAAATAGATATACCTGATTTACTTAATAACGTGCCCTCAAGATGCATTCATTTTTGTACAAATAACTCAAATTTATCCTTCTTTATAGCACAGTAGTATCACATTGTGTATGAATTCCATATTGTTTTTTTCCATTCTTCTCTCGATGGACATATGTGCTTTTTATAAGATTTAGTATTTATGACATGCAACAATAAATATGACTATAAGATATCTTTAATTTGGGAAGGGGAAATATTGAGAAAGAACCTCAGGCAAGGGACATTTCTCCTTTTAGCATTTTGAGGAATATTCAAACTGATTTTCATAGTAATTGCACAAGTTTTCAATCCCAAGAACAAGAAAGTCATGTTTCTTACTCTTCACGGACATAGAAAAACATAGTATTTTGCTTTCTTGATGGTTGCCATGCTTTGTTTGTTTGTGTGTTTGTTTATTTGTTTTTTGATATAGAGTCTTGCTTTGTAGTTCAGGCTGGCCCTGAGCTCAGCTTCAAACTCACATCACAGCAATCCTCCTGCCTCTGCCTCCTGAGTGCTGGGATTACAGGTGTGAGCCATCATGCTCTGCACTGTGGTATATTGTACTGATCGCTGGTGGGTGTGAGTCTCCATGCCTAGTACTGTATGTAGTTACGGGGGATCAAAAACTGGCCCTTGCACTTGCAAGACAGGCACCCGAACCACTGAGCTAAATCCTTGGCCCAATGGTTGCCATCATTTTGTGGAGCCTGATGACATTTCAGTGTTGTTCTAATTTGCATTTCTCAAATGACATGTGATGTTTAACACATTTTCATGTGCATATAGGCTGTTTCAATTTCTTCATCTGAGGAATGTTTATTAATTTAATTTGCTTTATTTTCACTGGATCCTTTAAATTTTGGAATTTTGAATTAGAGTCTTTTTTCCATATTCTCTGTACAAGTCCTATAAACTGTTGCTGTCCAAAATGTTCCCCATTCTCTACACTATGTTCTTCATTCCACTAAAAGTTCATTTTGCTATTAAAAGCTTTCTACTTTGATGTCTTATTTGTTGCTTCTTGGTAAAATTTCTTGTGCACTTTGGATTTTCCTAAGAAAGTATTTGTCACATCTCTGTCTTCAAATGTTTTATGTATTTTGTCTTACAGGAGATTATTTCTCTTCTAATGTTGAGATCTTTGATCAATTTTCATTGTACTTTAGTACCTGGTGACCAGAGTACATCAACCATTACCATACAGATAGTCAATTTTCCAAGCATCATTTACGAAAGAGGTTATATTTCATTCAGTGAAGGGATTTAGTCCCTTTCAAAGAGAACATAGCTAAGTGTGCTCGGAATTATTGTTGCATCTTTTATTCTATTTCACTGATCTACAAGTCTAGTTTTGCAACCCAGAGCTCTTTTATCACTGAGAGTATAACTTACATGAGGAATTTTTATTTCAGCATCAGCCTTTACATTGTTTCTTAGAATTATAGACACGTAACTTTGATGAAGCTGAGGTTTAGTTAATTCAATTTCAGCCATTTGCTGCACCATAATCAACCAAAGATGTGGTTCTTGACATATCACAGATGTTACATTTAACATTATTTTACTACTTTGTGTTTACACTTTCACATGTGTAACTATTATAATATGAAGTATTTAGTAATACTCTGAAATCTAACTGCAAGGGGCCAGTTTTTCCAAAGATGGTACTGACTTATTTCTTGATTAACCTGAATTTATATGTTGCATATATTTTACCAGTTACCTAAAACTAAACCACCATCTGAGTCTTTAAAAAATAATGATTGATATTTAACAGCTGTGGCTGAGAAAATGCCAACAGTGATTTTATGGCCTGTGTATACTCACATAGAAGGACAATCAAGTGATTGTACTGAAATCATGGAAAGCAATTAATTTATTCATGAGAAATCCATTGTCTAGCTCTCTTCTCTCCATAATTACATCCACAAATAAAACCACCATTAAGATCCTATGTATGACACAGTTTTATAACACAAATATGGGGGAGAACAAGAGATTACAATTGATAAGTGCTGTTATACTGAATTCAATATAGTCATGGATAATGCTCTCTCTGCAGCCATATGCCCAACAGCTACCAGAATGTTCTAGCCTTCATATTTGCCATAGAAGAGATCAACAAGAATCCTCACCTTTTACCCAACATATCCCTAGGATATCAGTTCCATAATTTCCTTTACAGTCACTGGAGAATATTGGAGAGTTCCTTCATGTTGCTCACAGGACAGGATGACTTTCCTAACTACTCCTGTGGGAGAGAGAGCAAGTCTGTAGCAGTGCTAACAGGAACATCATGGGCAATGTCTGCTCAAATTGGAAGCCTGCTGGAGCTCCACAAGTTTCCACAGGTGAGGATCTGTGATACAGGTAATGATGAAAGCACCTATTTGCTGGGGAAAGTATTGGTTGTGCAATCAGGGTGACTAAATATTCCTGGTTACAATACATCTTTAAAGCTAGGTAAGTTCAGTGCGTAAGTACACAGACACTTGATGGAAGGCTCATAATTTCCTTACATACAACAAAAGTTAGGGAAAGAGAAAAATGAAAATATTTCTGAAAAATTTCTGTCTGATTCAATGCTTCCTAAAAAGGTTTGGAGAAGAGAGTTAATTTAAAGAACTTCATGAAAAGGTATCTCCTTTGACATGTTATAGCTATTCCTTAGTATTTCTCAAGAACAAAAACTGACTTACTTAAACACACTTCCCTACATTCCTTCCAATTTTCTTTATTTTTAGATTACATTTAGTTCATTTGATCCTATGCTGAGAGAAAGTGGACAGTTTCCTTCGCTTTATCAGGTGGCCCCTAAGGATACATCTCTGCCCCTTGCTATAGTTGCCTTGATGCTTCACTTCAGCTGGACCTGGGTGGGACTGGTCATCATGGAAGGTCAGAAAGGTCTTCAGTTTCTCTCAGATGTGACAGCCGAGATGGACAGGAACAAAGTCTGTGCAGCATTTGTGAAAATGGTCTCAAGTCCTCTTGTGTCATATGTGGCACTCGCAAAGGAACACGTTATCCTGACTAAAGAAACATTCCATGTCAATGTGGTCATCATTTACTGTGACACTGATATGCTCAATGATGTAAACCACAACATAGAACAATACTTACTCACAGGCAAGGTCTGGGTCACAAACTCACAATGGCATGCTGACATGACTGGGAAAAATTTCATACTTAACTCATTCCATGGAACTCTTGTGGTTTCAAACCATCATGAGAAAATTTCTGGTTTTGAAACTTTTGTTCAAGAAGCCAACCCTTCAAAATACCCAGAAGATTTTTACTTGACTGTGTTTTGGCTCAATAATTTTCACTGCTCATTCTCTGACTCTGACTGTTCACTGAAGGACTGTACACCTAATGCCTCTTTGGCATTGCTTCCTGTGAATCGTTTTGACACAACTATGATTGACTCGAGTCACAATGCACACAACGCTGTGTATGCTGTGGCCTATGCCCTGCATGAGATGCTTCTTCAGCAACCACAGTGGCCACCAGCAGGAAACCAAGAAATGATGGTGTTTTCCCCCTGGCAGGTAAATCATGTTTTTTGTAACAGCATGCAATGTCATCAAAGTGTTTTGAGTAAGTTCTCAGGCATGTTCTTTATCCAAGAATTTTACAATAGTTTCTCCATAACAAGAAGTGATACACACGAGCTCATTAAGAAGGATGTCTCCTTTCAGCTGGATTGAAATTGACACTTAGCAAGACATCCCTAGAATTTAAAAATATGCCATGTGAGACAAGATCATTACATTCCTCAGTACCCACCTAGATAATAAATTTATTATAAAACCTAAATATTTTTCATGAACCTCTTAAAGAGCAACAAAAGGCATTTTATTTCCTGAAATAAAATTGTGCTTAACCGTATGTTAGATATATCATCTTAAATTTCTGCCTTCATGCTTCAATAAATATTGTTGATGACAATTTCTTTCTGCGAGTATAGACTGCGAGAACATCAAAAGACAAAATTTTAACAACACTCAATACTAATTTTTTTCCTAAACTCATGAAAACTATTTAAATAAGTCTGAATCAAAATTTTTCTCCTGAGGCTGAATTTTTATGAAAATATGATGTGTTCTATTCCATAAACTTTTATTATTTTAATTATTTAATAACAGTATAAAACATACAGTATGAAATAAAGATTAAAGATAATTAGGAGCATTCCTTAATTGATTTTTGTCTTGATCATAAATTCCGGTTCACCAGAGGATGATGTGTCTCTTTTAGGTTCACCCTTTTCTGAAGAAGATTCAGTTTAATAGTCCTAATGGAGAGAAAGTGTATTTGGATGACAGAAGAAAACTAGATGCTGAGTATGATATTGTTAACTTTTGGAATTTCCCAGAAGGCCTTAGACTTAAAGTCAAATTAGGAACATTTACCCCGCATGTTCCACATGGACAAGAATTGGCTCTGTCTGATGACCTGATCGACTGGGCCACAGCAGTTACAGAGGTGTGTTTGACATAATTATTACATACTTCATTAATGAGAAATAACCAAAATATCATTGTAGACACTGTTCCTCATGAGTTTTGAAACTATAACAATTAAGATCTCATTGTTCACTTTTATACTTTATTTTTCATTTATTAGCTTTTCAATGATTTGGAAAAGAACATATTGGTTTAATTATATTTTGCAAATATTTATAAATTTATATTTTAAATATGGCACATATGTAGATGTAATATTACTTTTGTTTGTATATAAATTTGTTCTCTCATGCTCTGAAGAAGTGATATTATTCTAAGAACTCACTAACACAATTCTTCCTCAGACTCCTCGCTCTGTATGCAGTGAGAATTGTCTTCCTGGATTTAGAAAATCTTCTCAGGAGGGAAAACCTGCCTGTTGTTTTGATTGCACCCTTTGCCCAGAGAATGAGATCACCAATGACACTGGTAAGAGCTTGTGTCTGGGACAATTTCTCTATGCTCAGTTTATATTTATCCCATCCATTTAGGAAATAGAAAGTCTTGCAGAGGATACAAATGACAAAATGCTTCTTTCTGTGAAGTGGAAATATATCTTTTAACTCTGCCATTATCCCTCAAAGACACATTCTCTGTCCCTCACAGTGTACACGCTAACAGATACATTTATTTGTTTCCTTTTTTCTTTTGACTTTATTGAGGATTGAAGCAATAGATGCCCTCACTCTCAACTGTATTTATATCTATTTTTATTTAGTAATTTTGAGATTTAAAAAAAATCTTGCTAAGTTTCACCAGACTGTGAACCTGGTTACTGAGTACATGAGATCAGAGGTACAAAAAACTTTCCCCAACTATTAGGATTTGTTTTCTTAGACTAACTGAAAGGATTTTTTTCTCAAGGGGACCATTCTCTTCTACTCCACAGCCTCTGACTTCCATCTTCATCATGAAGCTTAATAAAAAATTATGGAGTGCTAGCTATTCACATGCTTGAAACCTCATTTTGATCACCTTGCAAATGAAGTTCTGGACATATCCTTATTTTCAGGACCTAACACTGATCTGGACAGAAAGCAGGTGCTCTGAGGGGCTGTGTTTGGCTACATGTCAGGTGTAGCATGCCTAGAGCACAGGATGGAATCAGTTGCTATGATACTATCCCCGCTGTTTCAGAAGTCACACTTCAGTAGAAGAAATCACACACATCATGAATCACAGTTTTGGCCACAGAGATGTTAGGTGAAGCACATTTAATCTAAGGAATTTTATAAGTGATGATATTCAAGTTTTCTGAGAATGACAGAAATGTTTTCCAAGGGGGAGTACAATTATTACTTTCCCTGTTTTGTTTTTCACAAAATATGTTCTAGAACGTTCCTGAGAACAGATTCTCAATAGATCACGTGGCTGTGATGCTCATCAGTGCATTAGTCCATAGCTGCGCATGCTGTTAGGAGGGACCTAGTCTGAGGAGGTGGTTCCCAGTGGGTGTGACCTTAAAGAGCACATCTCCCTTAAAGGTCCTCCTTCTTCTCCCTGTTCTCCTCCTGTACTCCCATCTGTTCATCTGTCTCTATGTCTCTGGGTCCATATCCTTCTCTCTCTCCCCCTCCCTCCCTCTCCTCTCTTTTCTCCCACGAGATGAGCAGCATCTTTTGTCCTGATACTTCCATCACGCTGTTTCTTCCTTTATGCCACTGATTATGAACTGAAAACTTGATGCAAAATGTTAGTCTTCCAAGTCATCCATATTGAATGCTTTGTCCCAGAAATGAAAAACTGACTTGCTTAAAATCTTACCTAAAAAAAAAAATATGACATAAATTCTTATTTAGGATTAAGAAAAGTGGCCAAAATGTTAAATTGCCCTTTGTGTATTATCCAAAAGGCTCAAAATGAAATTCTATGCCATTTAAACGTTGATAATATGAAGGAGAGGATGAAGACATGTTAGAAAAAAGACTCATGCAGTTTAAAAGTGATAAATATTCTTGTATTCTTAGATTGGTCATCAATCTTATAGATGACAATTAACTGTAAAAGGACTTAAAAATCAATGAAGTAAATTCTGGCAGAGTAAAAAGGAGTGAGGGAAGGCTAAAAATTAGATACGTTTTGGAAATTTATCAATTTCCTCAGTGAATATATTCATTAAGTATTATAAATATGTAGCAAATAATAGTATCAGAGACAGAACAAAAGATGCATTACATTATACACAGATGACAATATCAAGACAAGAAACTTTTAAAGAATATTTTATTTTAAGAAATAAATTAGCATATTCTATTCCAAATTGAGTCTTAAATTATAAAGCTTAACTCCATGACCAAATTCAGTGTATGAAATATAATTTAGTGTACTATTTCTGTGAAAAGAGAAGTAGTGTAAAGAAAAGAAAAATTACTAAAGTTGAAATCTTTTTCATGAACTACAAATAAAACTTTTTAATAAATTAAAAATGGAAAATGTTTATATCACACAAAAGACATCCTAAAGTAAATCACACATAGGTTTTGAAAACAAAAATCAGAGTAGAATTTTCTTTGTGACCCCTTCTACCAGATATGCTATGTGTCTTTGGTATTGCAATATGCTTAGAAAAAATTTAGAAGTAATCATGTAATGGTAAAGAACATTATCTGAGATAATCATTCTATGGTGTTAGTGTGTAAGTACATAAACCATAAAAATTTATGAACAAGGTCCTGGGATTTAGCAGAGTGTTTCTGGTACCTGTTTTAACCACATACAATACTGGGCATGGAGACTCGTGCTCAGCAGCAATCCATACCAAATACCACAGTGCTGGACGCGGTGGCTCCCACCTATAATCCCAGCACTCAGAAGGCAGAGGCAGGAGAATTGCTATGATACGAGTTTGAGGCTGAGCTCAGGGCCAGCCTGAACCACAAAGCAAGACCCTGTCTCAAAAAAAATTATTATTGAACTTAATAATGAAGGAACTTAGGGCCGGGGATTTAGCTCAGTGGACCCAGGTTCGATCCTCAGAAACCACATACCACACTGGATGTGGAGACTCATGCCCAGCAGCAATCAGCACCACATACCACAGTGCCCGGTGTGGTGTCTCACGCCTGTAATCCCAGCACTCGGGAGGCAGAGACAGGAGGATTGCTGTGATGTGAGTTGGAGGCTGAGCTCAGGGCCAGCCTGAACTACAAAGCGAGACTCTGTCTCAAAATTCTAAAAAAATAAATAAATAAATAAATAAAAATGAAGGAACTTAAATTAAGGTGAAAATCACCCATGCATATTGTTCAGTTTTTAATCATTAATGATTATATTGTATAAATTTAAAATATTCAGTAGGGAAATATTAAATATATAGACATAAAAATAATATTGATCCTGAAAGATACCATGTTTAAGTATAAAAATCTTTTAACAATAAAATTGAGTTGAAGAAAGCATGTTCTTGCACGGAAAAGCTCACCAGTGCGAAGAGGTTATTCTTTTACACTGGTTATATAATAAAGTAAAGAATTTTTTTAAAAAATTTTTATTGGTATTTATGAATACACATCATCACATTCAACATTGAGAGTGTGTACCACAATATGGCATGGCTTGATTCTCATTTTTTCCCTTTCCCCAGCCTACACCCCCCACCGCTGATAATATACAATCTTTGTTTCCTTTTTTCTTTATTACTATCACATTCTTTTTCCGTCATTATTTACCCCTACATTCTCTTCCCTTTTAAATATTTTCTATTTCACAATATCAACTATATATACTACAACCCACTTACAACTTCATTTTATCATACCAGATAAAACATGATATTTACACATCTATGACCTATTTATTTCACTTATGAGGGTGTCCTCCAGGTACATCCATTTCAGCGTGAATGACTCAATCTTATCATCTTTAATGGCAGAATAATACTCCATTCTATAAAAGAACCACATCTTTATCCAGTCTCCAGGTGATGAACATTTGGGTTGTTTCCAAGAATTAGCAATCACAAATTGAGCTGCTATAACATGAGTGCACATATGTCGCTGTGATATGAATCTTTTAATTCTTTTCTGTACCTACCTAGCAGAGCGATGGTTGGGTGAAATGGGGCCTTCAATACTAACTTTTGCAGGAATCTCCATGCTGATTTCCACAGAGGTTGTATGAGTCTACATTCTACATTTCCACCAACAGTAGAGAAGGGTTCTTTTTTCTCTGCAGCCTTGCCAACATTTGTTGCTGGTAATTATGAAACAGCAGCCATTCTTTGCAGAGATGAAATCTCAATGTTGTTTTCATTTGCATCTCTCCAGTGACCGATGATGAGCACTTCTTCATATACTTCTTAGCTCTTCATACTCTAAACCTGCTGCAAAACAGGTTAGGTAAAATTCTTGAGGACATTGGCTTAGGGAAAGACTTCTTGAACAAAACTTCTATAGCAAAAGAATTGGCAGAAGAAATCAACAATTGGGATCTCATTCTATTAAAAATATTCTGTACAGCCAAGGAAACCACCAACAGATGAAAAAGGCAGCCAACAATATGGGAAAGAATCTTTGCCAGCTGCTCCTCATACAAAGGGCTTCTATCTAGAATATATAAAGAATTTTTTTAAAAAATCAACCCACTCAAATTTAAAGATGCAATTCAAAAATGGGCATCTGAAATGAACAGATACTTTTTATAGGACAATGTACAGAATTTTTATACAATTTGCAAAATGTTATTTCATGAAAGCCACAACCTTTCATGATGTAGAAAATATCTAATGGACCCTATGTAATACCCATCATATTTCTTGAATTTAATAAATTGAGAAATATGTTTCTGAAGTGGTTGGTCATAAAACTGAAGTTGCAGGAGTGTGCCCTTTCTCAGATACTTGCACTTTTTTGTGAAATCAGAGAAGTATAAATAAAGGAAGTATTAACTGACAGATAATGTAAATGTTCAGTGTCAAGGAAGTCCAATGAAGGGCTGGGCACATTAATACAGGCCTGGAATCTCAGCACTCTAGGAAACTGAGGTAAAAGTATCACAAGTTTGAAAGTAGCTTGAGCAATGTTATGATTTAATAATATATTTCAAAAGATTTAAAGATGTTTTAAAGGAGTGAAGATATAGGTGAATACAAAGGTCTTGAATTCAAAAATTTGAAACAGAAACAGGGAAAAAA
>PVIR01026575.1:0-23765 GCA_004026965.1 Petromus typicus | reverse complement strand
ACTTGAGGTTCAGCATTAAATTGTTTATTTGAGCTTGCTCCTTTTTCTGAATGTTGGCCTTCACTGCTATGAACTTTCCTCATAGAACTGCTTTCATTGTGTCGCATAAATTTCTATATGTTGTATTGGGGTTATTTTTTAGTTGTAAGAACTGTTCAATTTCTTCTGTGACCCATTGGTTGGTCAGCAGAGTGTTGTTTAGTTTCCATGTGTTTGTGAAGATCCTGGGCTTTCCTTTGCTATTCAGCTCCAATTTTAGGGCACATGGTCTGACAGTATACAAGGGATAACTTCAATACCTTTATATTTGCTTAAACCTGATCCATGAAAGAGCACATGGTCTTTTTTTGGGAATGATCCATGAGCAGCTGAGAAGAATGTAAATTCTTACTTTGTGGGGTGAAATACTCTGTAGGCATCTATTAAGTCCATTTGTTGAAGAGTCTGGTTCAGCTCAAGGGTTTCCTTAGTGACTTTTTGACCAGTTTATCTGTCTCTTTGTGACAGTGGTGTATTGAGATTCCCTACCATTATTGTATTGGAGTTTATCTGGTTTTTCATGTCCGTTAATGTTTGTTTTATATAGTTGGGTGCATTAGAATTTGGAGCATACATATTTAAAATTGTTGTTTCTTTCTGTTGGATTTTTTTCCTGTACTAAAATATAGTGTCCATTTTTATCTCTCTCTATCAGTTTTGGCTTGAAATCTATTCTGTCTGCAAATAAAATCGCCACTCCTGCTTTCTTGCTGGTTACTCTCACATGGAGTATTGTTTTCCATCCCTTTACTTTCAGTTAATGGGTTTCTTTCTGAATTACGTGTGTTTCTTGTATGCAACAGATTGTAGGATCTTGCTTCTTGATCCACTCTGCCAGTCTGTATCTCTTAATTGGTGTGTTGAGTCCGTTGACATTAATGGTTATGTCTGATATGGGCAAATTTAGTGCTGTGATGTTTTCCTGTTCTTGGCTGTGTTATTCTACTTTTGCCCTTTTCCCATCAGTTTCTTGTTTGGTCCCATGGGTTCACTTGGTTAGATCTCATGGATTTGTAATTTTCCTTATTTTTCTCCAAGATATTCTTTAAAAATTTTTGGAGCATAAGTTTCATATTTGTGAATTTTTTCAGGTGTTATTTGTCATGGAAGTATCTTATTTCCCCATCAACTTTGAAGGATAGTTTTGCAGGATACATCAGTCTAGGTTGGAAGTTGTTTTCCTTTAGGGCTTGAAACACTTCACTCCAGGCTCTTCTTGCATTGACTGTTTGAGTTGAGAAGTCCGCTGTGATCCTGACAGGCTTCCCTTTGAATGTAACTGTTGTTTTCTCTGGCTGCTTTCAGTATTTCATTCTTTTTTTGGATATCTGAGACTTTTATAATTATATGCCTAGGTGTAGATTTTTTTCATGGCATGGGCGTGTGGAGTTCTGTATGTTTCATATATTTATATGTCCAATTCTTTTCCTTTTCCTGTGAAGTTTTTTGCCATTATCTCTGTGGATAGCTTTTTGATGTCTTTAGCATTGTCTCCTGCTTCCTCAGTGACTCCAATAAATTTTATGTTATGCTTCTTTGAATCATCTAGGAGCTGTTGCATTGACTTTTCATTATCAATTGCTTTTTTCCATAGATTATGCCTTTCCAGTTCATTAGTTGAGATTCTGTCTTCTAGGTCTGAAATTCGGTCTTCTGCCATATACATTCTATTGCACAAACTTTCAGTTTCTTTCTTAATTTCCTGGACTTCTGCTTGTAGGCGTTTAAAAGGTTCCATTGCTTTTGCTATCTTGGATTCTATCAACTCAATGATTTTCTCTTTAGCTTTATTAGTCATAGTGTTGACAGTGTCCAATATCTCTGCTTTCATCTCAGAGATCAGTTCTGTTTTCCATTTTACTAGATCTGCTTTGGTTACCATTTCTGAGGACCCTCTTGACTGGCCTTCAGACTTTGCTATTTTCCTTGCCCCGTGTTACCTTGAGGTGAGGATCTTTGTATCTGAGACTTTGAGTGTTTCCTCATCTCTGAGTTTTTGTCATTGTTGTTGTTTTTGGCTTTGTACCTGCCCTGTTTTCTGGCGATGTTTGTTGCAAGTCTCTTTCCTCCTAATAGTTAGGAACCTTAAAATATCAGTGTTTCCTGGGTTGTTCTTTACAGTCTGTATTCAGACCTAAAGAAAATCCCCTAATTCTGGCACACCATATGAGGCACTCAAACAATCCGGTCAGAACACCTTCACCTGTCTGCTTTAGAAGCAGGAAGGCTCTGGCTCCTGCACTGCTACAATGGCGCTGCCTGAGGTTCTAATGGGCCCACCTGCTCACCAATACAGAGTCTCTGGGCTTGCTTGTGCAGTCGGCCTGGAGGCCAGTAGGCTGCTGGCCCTGTGGAGCTGTAACGGAACTGGCTGATGTTCCAACAGGCCCACCAACTTACCAATACAGAGTCCCTGGATGTGCTTCTGCCGTTGACATGGGGAAAGTCAGACTCTGGCCTTCTATGGCTGCAATGGCGTGGGCTTCTGCTTCCCTGGCTCTGCCCTCTGTTATATTCAGTCCCATGGCACTCTTCCAGAGTAAGCCTGGAAGCCAGCAGGCTCCAACCTTGGCCCGACTGCAATGGCGCCAAACGCTGCCTCCGCGGTGCAGCCCACTGCTATACTCACTCTCTGGGCGCTCTTCTGGCGTGGGCCTGCAGGCCAGCAATATCTAACCCCCGCACGGATGCAATGGCACCAAACGCCGCCTCCAAAGCCACCTCCAAGACACAACCCGCTGCTCCTCTAAAGTTATTGTTAATAGAACTATTGTCTTGATTTCCTCTGTGGTTTATTATGGATGTAATACATAAAGTGTGGATTTTTAATGTTGTTTCTTAAATTGTACTGCTTTACTAAATTCATTTTTCAGCAGTAAATGTTTCATGATAGCTCTTAGCCTTCTAAATACAGAATCATATGATCTAATAAACAAGGATAATTTGACGTCTTCCTTTTCTATTTAAAACCTTTATGTTTCCTTTTCTTTATTATTCTAAAATTTTATGAATTATATTGAATATGCTTGAAGTGAATGGATATATTTGCTTTGTTTCTTTTTTTTAGCTTCTTTTTCTCACCTTTACGCTTGTGGCACATGACAAATTGGGAAATTGTTACATGTATATATTGATTTTAGACTGAATTATTTCAGATTTTCCTATTCAGGATGATGTTTGTAGTGTTGCCCATATGTTTTTATTATTCTGAGTTATGATCTTTAATATCTAGTTTATTCACAGTTTTTTTTTGTTGTTGTTGTTGTTAAAAAATGTAAGTTTTCCCTTGATTTTACGTGGTGCAATACTTTTTTTGGTTTATGTATGATAAATCATCCGTGACAACAAACTAACTTGCTCACAGTTTTGTTTTTGTTTTTTTTTTTAACTGTGTTGTTGAATTTGGTTTGTGAACATGAAAGTTATTATTTCCATAACTTTTTTGGTGAGTTTATTACTATTGTACAAGATTGTTATTGATTTTTTTGTGAGTGGACTTTGATCGTGCTATGCTAAAGTATTTGGTTGTTAATTCTAGAGGTTTTCTATTTAGAAGATCATTTCATGTACAAATAATCATAATGATAATAGTTCAAGTGTTTCCTTTTCTATTCAAGCCTTTGATTTCTCTGTGTAAGTTTTTGAGCATTATGAGAAACAAAAATGGGCATTTTTGTATTGTTCCTAGTTTTAGAAGGAAAGCTTTCTGATTTCTTCACTTAACACGATGTTGATGATTGGTTTGCCATAGAGAGCTTTTATCAAATTCAGGAATAATCTTTGTAAACCTATGTTCTTCAGAGTGTTTGTAATGAATGGTTGTTTAATTGTGTCAAAAGATTTTCCATACCTGCTGATTATGTAGTTTCTATTCTTTCTTCTGTCATCTGGTGCATTACATTTATTCATCTATAGTTGTTGAATTATCCTTGTAAATCTTAATTGAAATCTACTTAATCATAATGTGTGAACTCTTTTGATCGATTTTATGCATCCTATTTGATGATATTTTAAGAGTCTTTGCATTTATATTCATAATGAAGTGTGATCTCTAATTTTCTTTTTCAGTTGAGTCTTTTGGTTTTGGAATCAGAGTGATACTGACTTCCAAACACAAGTTTAGAAGTGTTCGTGTTTTTCAGTATTATTTATGATTTTAAGGACTAGTATCTTGTAAGTATTCACCGCTGAATACATTAAGTCCTGAATTTTTTTTAGGTTGAAGGTATTTATTACTTCCTTGATTTCTTCAAGGTTTTCTAGTTTATATGAATACAATTTTTCATAGCAGTTACTATCTTCTAAATTTCAGTGGTGTCCATTGTGATTTTCCTTTCTCCATTTCTAATTGCATTGGAGAGAATACTTTCTCTTGTGGCAACTTTGGCTAATGACTGATCTATTTTGATTACTCTTTCAAACAATGAGCTCTTTAAAACACTGATACTTTGTATCTTTTTAGTATCAATTTAATAAATTCTGCTCTCTTGACAAATAATCCTTCCTTCTCTGTTAGTTCATCTAAAGAAGTTCATCTTTGAAAGCCTTATATTGATAAAGACAATGTCATATAGGTACTTTTCTCTTCTGAGGTTACTGTAAGAGTAGTATTGGATTATTGATATTGCAAAGTGAGAGGAAAATGTTCAAAGGAAAGAGAAACTGGAGAAAGAATGACAGGAGAGAGGCAAGAATGGAAAGAAAAAAAATAAAGATAAGAAGGAAAAAACAGAGACAATGTGTATGTATATAAAGGGGGAGAGGTTATGGGAATGGGAAAAATAAAAATCAAGATATATCATGTCCAGGTGCAAATATTCAATGATAAATGTGATCATAAATTCCACCAAAATGTACCAACAAACTGGAAAATTTCATTTAAAATGGATAGTATTGGGCCTGGAGAATTTCCTTTCAAAAAATAAAGAATCATCATGGTCTTTGCTGAGTATATTTAATTGTTTGAAAATATCTTTGTTAATTCCAGGCTGTTGTGAACTTCTTATTCTGATGAATATGCATCATCTGGCCCCTGGCCAAGCCTGCTTCTCTAGCTGATATTCAAGGTGAAGGGATTGCACTGTTTTACTGTCACATAAAATAAGGTGCATGCAGCCACTTTGACTGCAGAGTTAATCCCAAGTCATGGAGAACTAATGACCTGTAAGGAATTGAGTTCTAAACATTCTCTCTTCTTTACCGTAAATAAAATGTTTATCACATGAACATGATATATGTGTCTGTTCTCAGTTACCTTAAATCACATTTTCTCTTTTAGGAATATTTTTCTCTCATTAAGTATAGTCATACTTACATTCTATTCCATTCTATTCTATTCTATTCTATTCTATTCTATTCTATTCTATTCTATTCCAAAACTCCACTACACAATGAACAATGAGAAAACCTACTTTTGTTCGAGAATACAGAGCTACAATTATTGTTGAAATAAATCTTTCCATAAAATCAGTGGCTCTACCGATTCTCCTATATATCCTCTATGATGCTAGAACAACTCCATGGACACACACACACACACACACATACACACACACACACACACACACACACATTCAACATTACTTGGAATGTTTTTGGCTTAAGGAGTACTGGGTGATTTTTTTTTTTTTTTGAGAATTCTCAACATTAATCCAATAACAGAACTGCAGACCTAAGTTTTGTCTTCAGTAATGACATTTCTTTAAAAGCTTGATTCAGAAAGGGCAAAGTCTCACAGCTGCAAGGATGGGAATTCCTCATGAATTATGGCAACTCAAACACATTTTCTCTTTATAGTAGCTCACAACCAACTGCACCAAACAAGTGATAACTTGTTAGACACTTTTAATTAAATTCCGTTTCTTTTTTTTGTACTGAAGATCTCTACCATTTTGTTGAATGCCAATTGACAGAAACATTCATTTTATGTTCTTATTTCTCATTATCTTTCAGTATTTAACAACATTAAATACCAAATGTGTGCAAAATAAGTTATCCCAGAATTTTGTGTTATTTCATGATTAAAGTCTTTTTCAATTTAAACAGTGAATATTCATTGCTCTTTATTGAGAAGTATTTTGAATAGATTTCTGAGCATTTTTATTAGATTGTTAAATTTGATTTCTCTTTTTTATTAGAAAATTTATTATATGGGTAACTTGAAGTGTGCTGGAACAAGTTCATTTCATACTTCATGGCTATATAAATATATTTGTAGTTATTCTTGAGTTCTGTTAATCAACATGATTAGTACTTAACTTGAAAATACATCATTCCAACTTAGGTTCTCTTAATAATATTTTTAATTTAAAATTTATGTACATTCATACCAAACATGTTTTTATATTCTATTTCACTAACATTTCCTCCTTTCTGAGTGCTTAGTTTCTTTCTTTCACACTTGATTCATGCTAGAGTTTTATCCCCCTTTGTTTTCAAGTCACACCTGACACTAGATCATGTCACTATAACCCAAACAAGTACATTATGCTCTTAGTTCCAGAAACATGAATCTCCAATATGCCCTAGATATGCAGTGATTTCTCTCAATGTGCTTCACTGTAAAATTCTTTAAAAAATAATATCCCTATGTTTCCAAAAGTGAGTTTTCAGATCATTCTGTAAAACCTTCCAAGATACTCTAAGGTGACTTATCCATCAAAAGTTATGAGCAAAAAGTCAGTAGCTTTTTCTCACTCTTCATATTAATTTTCTTTGTCATTTGACTATTTAACTCATTTGATTCTTTTCTAGTGTTTTATTTAAGTAAATACTCCCAGAACTCTTCTTTCTTCTCCTCTGTGTGATTCCCATTCTCACAAAATTTTGCCTTGTGCTTCATGATTTTTCTTTCTCCTATTTTGAAATCCTGCATGTCTTGGGACTTCTTTATTTCTCTTCTCTACATATTCAAAAGATAATAAAATATCAATGTCTATATCCACCACTATTCATAAATATGATTTGGTCCATCAGCAGTCATAGAGCATGCATTACCTACTTTACCATACACCCAACTAAGATGACTTGTTCACAGATTTAGTTCAGTTCTGATATTTCATTGTTGATTATTTTTGTCTAGTTGATTTGTGTATTTCTGAAAATGGGGTATTGATGTCTTTCATTTTGATTGTATTAATGCTTATTTGATTTTTTCATATCCATTATTTGTCATACATAACTGGATGCATTGATATTTGGTCCATATATATTTATGATTGTTAACTCTTGTTCTTGGATAGTTCCCTTTACAAGGATGTAATGATCTTCTTTGTCTATCTGAATCAGTCATGACTTAAAATACAGTTGTTCTGAACATAGAATATCTACTCATGCTTTATTCTGGGTCCTTGTCACATGGAATATTGTTTACCTTTGACTTTCAGTATATGGATTACTTTTTGTGTTAAAAGGTGTTTCATGTGTTCCTATTTGTGTTCTTAATATTGTGATTTTTGTCATTTCTTTCTAAAATAGCCTTCAGAAAATATTGGAGAGCTGGTTGGTGGTTGTGCCTTTTTTCAGTTGTGCTTTATCATGGAAGTATCTCATTCCTCCACTGAGTTTAAAAGATAGATTTGCAAATAGTTTCATGGTTTGGAGATTGTTTTCTTTTAGAGTTTGAAATAATTTACCACATCTTCTCCTTGCATTGATTTTTGTGTGTCTGTATGTGTTAAGATGTCTGCTGTGGCTTTGATGAACTTTTCTTGATAGTTACTTTGTTTCTTTTCTCTACCATATTTTAATATGCTGCTCTTCAGCTGAATTTCTGGAATCTTGGTTTTTATATCACTTGATATAGAAATATATTTTGAGCATGGCTATTTGGAATTATATATGCCTCACTTATTTATATGCTTAATCCTTTTCTACGTGTGAAAAGTTTTCTAACATTACTTCTGTTAACATGTTTAAGGCATTTGGACTGCTTCTGCCTTTCCTCTATTTTTTTGAATTTATTAATTCTGTTGTTACACTGTACATATACATAATGATCAAATTCAAAATTGAGAATTTGTACCTGCATATGGTATACCTTGATTCTTAATTTTTCTCATTCCTTGGCCCTCCCTACCACCATACTCCCTATATACATAAGTTTTGTTTCCATTTTTTAATTTTTACCATTAAATTTATATTGTTCTTCTTTGCATCATTTTGATTGATATTTGATTTTTCATGGTCTCTTGCTATTTTTAAGAAGTTTTTCTTTACATGTTCCATTCTCACAGTCCTGTCTTCCAAATCTGATATTCTGTCCATAGATTATTTCAAGTGATTTTGTGTACTTTGAATGGAGAATCTAATCTGGATACCTGAAGCTATTCATGGATTCAATTTCTTTCCTATCATGTATATTTGTTGTTTCTGTCATTTTTTTAAGGTTCTGTAATTCATTTTATTCTCTATCTACTCTAGATGAATGAAGCAAGTCTTTTCCTTGCTATTTAGTTTTTGTTTTTTTTTTTACCTGTAAGAGTATTTTCTCCATATTCTTTTTACTTCTACTACTATAATTTTATAAGTTTCTAGTGGTTGGCTTTCAATTTCCTTTATCTTATTGCCCCTTGAACTTGTCCTGGATATGTTGGAGGTCTAGGCTTGCATTTTGCTTTTACAACTTGTAAGTTTCTGTATTATTATTTAATTTTGCTTTTGGAAGTTTTGCTTGTAGATTTCCTCTTCTACATAGCTTCATCACTAGTCTCATTGCTTATCTATGAAGTATCTACTCTTCAGAGATGTCTTCTAGGTGTATTAAGAGTGAGAGCTTGCTGCCTATTAAGAATGTACCAATAAAGATTTTTAAAAAATATATAAAAAAGAATGCCAGCTTGCTACCTATTGAAATTAGCACCTACTCCTTTGATACTTGACTATGGTGTTGATTCTTTTCCCAGATAATTACAATGTAGCCATACAAAGGAAAACAACTGATTACAATAGATATGACATACTGGACAAGCTAGAACACTTAGCAATAGCATAGCATCAAGCACAGCGTAGCAAATGACAAACTGACTATTATTTTAGTACCTTACACTATATGAGCAATCTCTACAATTATATAGTAAAATCCACCATAATCTAGAAACTTAGATGTAATGAATTTACTTATGAGTTCAGTAGCCATCTCTTAATGGTTATAAATATTAGAAAGTAAGGAAATTGAAATAAACAGCTAGTCAAAAGCTAAACCAAAATCATCAAGCTTCAGCAACAACAAAAAAAATAGAAATGAGAAAATATGCAAAATCAAAGATACAAAGATCATCACCACAGATGAATACAGACAGAAGAGAAACAGAGCAAACTGAAGCTCAATACACCAGCTGCTCAATCATGCAAAAAAGAATAAGGTAAGATTAGAGTCATTGAAGAAACAGGAGATTGAGCAAAATATATGAAAAACTGTGCACAGATGAAATGCCAGAAAACTTCATAGGAAAAGGAAAGCAATTTGACACAAAGTTAAGTGAGGCATAAAAGACTCCAAGAGGCTGTGAGTTAAAAAAAAAATCTACACCTAGGCATATAATAATCAGGATTCCAAAAACCAACAGAAAAATGAAATACTGAAAGCTATTAGAGAAAAGAAATGAATCACGTACAAGCGACAGCCCATCAGAATCAGAGCAAACCTTTCAGTGCAAACATTCAAATCAAGGAGACCCTTGAGTGAATTATTTCAAGTCCTAAAAGAAACAATCTCTAACCTAGATTGATCTTTATGGCAAAAATATCTTTCAAAATTGATGAGGAAATGAGATACTTCAATGACAAAGAAGACCTAAGAAACTTCATGAGTATAAAACCTGCACTCCAAAAAAATTCTAAACAATGTCCTAGAAAAAGACAATGAGTGTCACAATTCCATGAGAACTAGCAGAGTGAACACACTGGACAAGGAAGGAAACTGAATGAAAAGAGGGAAAAGCAAAGAGGAAAAGAGCCAAGAACAGGAAGGCACCATGACATGGGTAAATTAGTGCATGTCAGTTATTACCATTAATGTCAATGGATTGGCAGAATTAATTAAAAAGCAAGATTAAACAAAACATTGTATATAAAAACACATCTAATTCGAAAAAAAATCCATAGACTAAAAGTAAAAGAATGGAAAACAATTCTCCATGCCACAGGAAACTGCAAAAGGCAGGAGTGGCTATCCTATTTGCAGAAAAAGTAGATTTCAAACCAAAAGCAATTAAGAGAGACAAAGAAGGATACTGTATCTTCATATAGGGAAAAATCCAAGAGGAAGAAATGACATGCATAAATAATTATGCACCAAATTCTGGTGCTCCCAACTATATAAAACAAATATTAATGGACATAAAAAGCCAGATAAACATTAATACAATAGTAGTAGGAGACTTAAGTACCCCTCTATCACAAATAGACAGACCTACTGGACAAAAAATACTAATAAAATATCTGAACTAAGTCAAACTTTTGAACAAATAGACTTAATATATGCCTATAGAATATTACATCCCAGAAAGTCAGAACATACATTCTTCTCAACTGCTCATGAGTCATTCTTCAAAACAGACAACATGCTAGCTGATAGAACAAGTTTAAGTATAATCAAAGGTATTGAAGTTAGCTATTATATACTGTAAGAATGCAGTGCCTTGAAATTGGAGATCAATAACAAAAGAAATTACAAGAATCCCATAAACATGTGGAAATTTAACAACACTTTACTGAGCAACGTATGGGTCACAGAAAAAATTAAACAGATTCTACAATTAAATGATAATGCCAGTACAACATACAAAAATTTATGGGACAAAATGAAAACAGTTCTATGAAGGAAATTCATAGCAGTGAGTACACATACTAGGAAAACAGAATGAGCTCAAATAAACAACCTAATGCTGAACCTCAAACTGGTAGAAAAAGAGGAGCAAGTAAAACCTAAACTTTATACAAGGGAGGAAATTTTAAGGACTAGACCAGAAGTTAATGCAATGGAGACAAAGAAAACAATATACTCTACATAAGTTTGTTATTTTGTTTTTCAACATCAAACTTTTTTCCCCCTTCTTTACTAACTCCTACCCCCTTTTCCCTTTGAACATTTTCTTCTTATGTCTTTCACCATGTATTAAACTAAAGTCAAAGTGGAGTAGAGATATAAATATTAAAACAGAAACACTAAACCTTCTGGAAAATAGGTTCAGTAGAACTCTTGCCAACTTTGTCATAGAGAAAGAATTTATGAACATAACCTCAACAGCATGGTAAAAATTAGCAGAAAAAAATCCACAATTGGAATCTCATCTTATTAAAAAGCTTCTGCACAGTGAGAGAAATCACTGATAAATTAAAAAGACAACCTATAACACTGGAAAAATATTTTACCATCTGTTTCTCAGAAAAAGGATTACTATGTAGAGTATAAAAAGAACTTTAAAAAAATCAACTCCCTCACATTTAACGGCCCAGTTCAAAAATGTTCATCTGAAAATAACAGACATTTTTCAGATGAATAAGTGAAGGCGGATAACAGACATACAGAGAAATGCTGAATCTCACTAGTCATTTACAAGATGCAGATTAGAACAACACTGAGATTGCATCTCACTCCAGAAAGAATGGCTGCTATCACAAAAATCAACCAGCAACAAATACTGAAGGGGATGTAGAGACAAAGTAAACTTTTTCCACTGTTGGTGGGAAAGTAGACTGGTGCAACCACTACAGAGACCAGTGTGAAGATTCCTCAAAAAGCTAAGATTAAAGGTCCCATTTGACTGTGGTATTTCTCTTCCAGGTATATATATGAAAGAAATAAAATCATATCATAGTGACATATGTGTACCCATATTTATAATAGCTAAATGTTGAAAGCAGCTGGAATTCCCATCAAGAGACTAGATAAAGATGTGTTTTTTCAATAAAACAAAATATTACTCAGCGAGAAAGAATGATAAATTTGAGTCATTTATATTCAAATTGATACACCTTGAGGACACACTCATAAATTAAATAAATAGGGTGCACATATGTAAATATCATATATTTTCTGTAGTATGAGAAACTAAAGGTATAATTGAATACCAAAATATATGATAGGTATTGTGAAATAGGAAATAAGTGTTCAAAGGAAAAGGGAAAGATAGCTTAGGGAAAAATAAAGAAGAGAAAGAAAAAAATTGATGGTACTATAAAAGGAAACAAAGTTTATGTATATTGGGGTTGGGAGTTATAGCACAGGTTGAGGAATGAGAAAAAGTGAGCATTGATATGTATCATGTACAGGTGCAGATTCTCAATGTTGAATGTAATCATAATGTATTATAAACTGTACCAATAAAATCAATTCAAAAAGAATGAAGGATCAAGCAAAAGAATACTGTAGCAAATCAGACAGACAGGAGACTGCTCATGAAAATATAACATCAAGAGATACAGCTGAGCAAAGGGAAGATGAACAGAGGAGAACAAAACTAAAGGTTAAAAAGCTAAACAATTTAAAAAAAAACCAATCTGTCAGAAAAAGGAAAACTAATCAAGCAAATAAAAATAAAAATAATTAAATTTTTCAGATACCAAGAATTTTGTGTTAGTATCTAAGACAGAGCCCCAAATTGTTCATGTAACCCCTCCAGGTCTGCTTGGTATGGGATAATTTCTTTTTCTCCAGAGGTTGAAGCTGTGGCTGTTTTTCAGCCAGTTACTTTTCAGATGTTCCTCAGATGATTTGTCTACATCTTCATACTGTGACCATCTTTGGTCACAGTTCTTCCTACTGCCATGGCTCCCTCAGATGAATCTAGCCTGCATGTCCCGGTCAGTGCACAACTGACCCCTTTTGGATCTTGCAAGTCCTCCTCTGCTTCATACTGCTGATTACTCTCACATGCTCGCCATGCACTTGGAGGACATCCTTGTCCCACTGCTGGTATGTTCTGTTACCTATTGGTACCTTTAGTTGCTAGATGGTGCTGGGAGTGTCCTTGTTCCACTACCAGCCAAAGCTGCTTTCCCACCTGCACGCCCAGTGACAGAGTTGGAGGAACAAACCAGTCTTCATAGTCAAGGCTAATACTGATTTCTGGTGCACACCAAAGTGAAACCTGGTTAATCTCAGTGTATGCATCTCAGCACAATTTCTCCAGTCTGCTGTCCAAATGCCAGCAATCTACTGCAACTGGATGGCCTTTCCTCCCTTTCACCTTGTAGCATTGGCTGTGAAGTGACCTTGTGGTCACGGCACTGTTGGATTTAAAGCAGAGATGTTTGAAATAAAATGACTCCCTCACCTGCACAGTGCTGATCCATGCACCTGTATGCTAGGTCCCTGTTCACCTCATTCTCCAACTCTTGACTCTGGGGACAAGCCTATCAGAAAACAACATCTCATTTTCTCATTGGTGTTTCTAAATGCATTAAATTCTCCCAGTCCAGGTCCAGTCTCCATTTTGCAGCAAGCGGCAAAGTTATTTTCACCACCTCTCAACCAGGGGGTACTGCATAGTCATTCTTCTGCACTTATGGTCTCCGTTCTATGGTGGTAAGGCATTTTTGTAGAGCAATGGACTATTTTTCTTCTTCTCTGTCAGTTCCTTGTGATTCCCCATGTAACATCCACTCACTGTGTTTCCTCCCTGGGTTACAGATTTGAAGACTCTGGTGACTGTCTTGGAAAAGCCATCAGGTTGACACTCACAGTTTCACTACTTTTTTCTAAAACTTTATTTCTAAAACTTGATGCATTATTTCCATCTCAAACTCAAAAATCTGTCTACTTTGGTAATGAGGCCAATATTGTTCGTCTTTTTATCTTTCCTTTGACTTAGACTTGATCTGTCCTCTCTGAGTCTATGTTACACAAAATAAATATTTTAAAAATTCTGTTAGTTTGAGCTCCATAATATATGCTTATATTATTGAGTTATCAGACCAAGCATCATAGGTTGGGTTCTAACTGAGTGCTCTCTGGATCACCGCAGTAACATTCTGAAGATCTAAACCATAACATATGGAAAGTCTTTGAAGGAACATCAAAAGTTTAAATAGGAATAAAGACAGTGTGTGGTCTTGAAGCCTACTTTTAAATATCTAAACTTCTATCACTGAAGAAAGTCTTAAAACTCAAGAAAGCTAAGATCTCAGTAGCCAAAAGATGGACATGCAAAGTCATTCTGGAACCAAAGCAGAGAAGCTTCTTTTCAAATATATATTTACCTCAGAACTCATCTGCTACTCCAAGTAATTATACCAAACTAGAGCACAAATAAAGAATATTATAGAAGAGATGAGATACCTTAAAATTTCTTCTTCTGAGAGTCTATAATTTTATGATATATAATTGTTCAAGATTTTCACATTGTAAGCTTAAATTGCCTGCACATATTATAAGATAATTATGTTTAGGTGTGGGGTGAGGTGTCAAAATCTTGTTTGCAACTAACAAATGCATGTAGAAAATCACTTTGAATTGAAGCCAATATATGTTAATTGACATGATTTGATTAGATAAGCATAACAATATCAAGATAATAGTTTAATGATTGGAACATTCTAATTTATTAGCATCATTTCTTATTAATATGCCATTGTTACCCACAGACATCACTAAACCATTTTTTTCTGACTATTAATATATTGTTCTTTCCTCTAAAACATGTGGTTTTCCAGTAATGGACAGTCTACAGGATGAGAATTAACATAAATTTAATTATGCAAGTTGAGTGGTTAAAATGGAGAAAGAAGTGTTTAACTTAGAAATTTCCATCCATAGTACCTCATGGTATTTACTTAATTTCCTGAAGTTTAATATGTCTAAGTTTTACTATGATTCAGGTAAACTTATTGCAAAGATATATATCTCATTGCAAAAATTTTATTAGAATAACTTCCTAATAATATCTTGAATCACCACTCATTTTATAGGAACTTCCTCCATTGAAAAATGGGTAATTTTTGTAAAACACACACACACACACACACACACACACACACACACACACACACACATATATATATATATATATATATATATATATATTTCAAGTCAGTTTATTTAATCATTTCAGGTAGAAAGAGTTCTTCTATTCTAGAAAAATTATTCACTCTATAAAATTCACTTGAGAGTCCACTGAGGAGGAAAAAGTCAGATTTGGCAACATCCCAGAATTACTGTTATACTATGGATCCCATTAGCTAGGGAAGAATTTAAAGAGATTATTACTATTTCAGAATTATTTTACCACTGTAGAAATGGCTAGCAAAATTTGGTTTAAAAATATTTATTGGTATATGTTGTTCTTTATGCTTTTAAAGTTTCGAACTATGAGAATGAATAATATAAAATTTGTATCTTCCTCATGTTGCATATTTCAAAATTAATTATGTCAGAGCCATCTGCCAGCATAATTACATACAACAGTCCAGCATTTGTTCAGCTGTTGCCATTATAGAATACATTCAGTAGTCCAATAAACTAGCACTGAAATAGTAAAAAAAAAAAAAAAAAAAGTTGAAACAGCTGTAAGTGTAATAAATAGGGTGTAGGAAAGTCAATCACATTTGCTATTGACTACATTATCACATTCACTATTGACTACATTATCAGTAGAAAAACTTTTTTTAGTCTTTCTGAAATTACTCTATGCTGCAGGTTTACAATGGAATGTTCATTGTTTTCCTCATGAAACATGATACACATTAATGCTCACACCTATTAACTGTCTGTGTTGTCATGTAATGTTCAACTTACCTCTGTGTGTAGACACTACTGAAATCTCTCTAAACCTAAGATACATATACTAATAGATCTAAGGACAAATATGACTATGTATTTATCTATACAAAAATACTTACAACAAAAATAGCACAAACATATGTTTATTATTCACTGGTTATTGTTCAAAGCATTGTGATGAGTATGATGGGAGATTTTTTTGTTTCATATTTTAAAATTTTAACTTTTTACTATTTGAAACTCAGAGTTAAGTTATGAAATGAGAAACAGAGTAACTGGTCCCTGGTATGAGTGATGGCAATAGAAGCCACAGTCACACTTAACACCATGGCCTTTTCTAAACTCAAAATCCTAGTTGTGTGAAAAATGAGACTCAGTCTCTATACCATGGTCACCACCCTTTTCCAAGAAGACCAGTGAGCCACAGTATTGCCTGCTTCATATCTCATATGCCTGTATTTAGAGAAACAGGCTTCAGCCACTAGCTCACTGGTATGTGTTTGTAGCTGGTGCTCAAGAGAAAGGCCACAGCTGAAGATTACATTTCTAGACATTTGTAGTACTCTGAAAGAAAGGGCAGAGTTGAAATTTTCAGTAGTCTATTTAGTCATCTTGTTTATATTTGGGAGGATCATGGAAAATGACAGCAATATAGAAGGCAAGGAAAGTGCTTGTGTGGTATATGGAGCTTATAAAAGGATAATAAAAGTATTATTAAAGATAGTTGTAATTTATTGGATGGCAATAGTGTTATACATTATGATACATACTTTATAAACATAAATGTTTTCATTGTCTCAGTTTTATGCAGTAAGTACTATTCCATTCATGATTTTAGAAAGAGGTAGGTGAACTTCACAGAGAAGTAAGAGTAAATTTGCTTCAGAACTTGTTTTTTAGTATAGGCCCCCATTGTTCTGTTTGCCTCTGGTTCATTTTATTTATTTTTGGCACTTCTGGGGATCAACAGCACAGACACTCTACCATCAAGCTACATCATGAGCCCTCTTTCTTGCAGTTTGAGAGGGTTTCACTACTTTGTGAAGGTTGAACTTGAGCTTGCAATTCTTAGCCTCAGGTTACTAAAGTAGCTGAGCACCCAGCAGATACCATATAACTGGTCAAAATTATTTTTTGAGACCAGAAGACATGGGTTTAAAGTAGCTCAAAAGAAGATATTATACTCAGCAAATATGTTTTAAAAACTAGAAGTTAAAGTGTCATAATTAAATGATACTATTAGATTTAAAAATAAGGAGCATGTTTCCCCTCCAATTGAGGAAGAACAGATTTGGTAAAAAGGCAAAAAAATATGATAAACAAAGACGTCTTGGAAAAGCCAAATATCTCCCATCTAAATAATACCACAAAAATAACATAGGCCATGCATAGACCAAAATATTACAAAGATACAAGAATGGATAAAAATTTGTATGTCCTATAGCATTTATTCTAATTCCTCAACAGTAAAAGAATCTAGTTATGTAGTACACATTTCTAATTAAATGCAATATGTAACAGTCAAAGGCAGGTTTTTTGCATCACTTTATTCAGCACCATTTTGTGATTTAGAAGCATTAAGACAGGTATATAGTGTTGGTGATGCCCTTTAGGAGACTGGTGGAGTAGACAAGAGTCATAAGGTCTCACGTTACCAGTAATATGTTAAGATATATGAAGCACAGGAGTTGGATCATGACTGTGTCACAAGGAAGGGAGACATTAAGAGGTGCAGCAGAGGAAAAGCGGGTACACTGAGGTGAAGGTGGTAGAAAATGCCAACTATATAAAGACAAATACAAGAAAATCACAGAAGCAAAAATTTAGTACTGGAAAAATTAGAACCCACAATCCTCTTGGAAGATAGCATCCCTTACACTCAAGGTCCAGCATATAGAAGAGGCTCTGGTCCTGTGGAAGGGGAGCCTGAACCTCAGTTTTGGTGATGCCACTTGAACAGGTGCCAATCTTTTTACTTGCCCCACTGAGAAAAGCAACACAATAAGTGATATATTCAAAACAAGCCACCAGGGAAATAAAATAAGCTACCAGAAAAACTAAAAGCAGATGAGCAGTGTATGAGAAGACACCAGCAGATCCTTGAGGAAATGAAAAACAAGCACACTATCCCAATATAGGCCCCAGAACTGAGTTCTGAGAAGACTGGCCCAGAGGCTGTGTAAGTAAGTAATGTCTATGCATGGTGGGATCCTGGGAAGAGAAGAGACCAGACTGAACCAGAAATAAGCATTCATTATTTTTCCTTCCCTAAACACAAGGAATATATAGCCAACAAAATATCCTTCATGCTACCTATCACTTTGTATTAGGTTTCCATCTTGGAGCACCCAGTGACTTCTGTTGAAGAAGGTCCTGACAGAAGTTAATGGAATGGGTGATAGGCTAATCATGTAGTACTTTCCCCTCTCAGTATTAACTGAGGTGGCTGGTTCTTGGGAGACAAAGATTTCACTTAGCCATTCCCGGAGCATGGCTTGCAGCTGGGAGGGTGATCCAGAGATTCTACAGCTCTGCAGCCACCTCGGTCACATACAAGTAACTGAGCAAATCATAACGATGGGGAGATCAGCCAGGCTGGAGACTTGCATTTGAAACCTCACTGTGAATGGAAAGAGACTGTCAGGGTGTTTTGATTCAGATTTCATTTCTTTCTTGCAACTTCATGTTTTTTTCTTTTAATGTTGTTGATGTTTGTGATTTTTTCTCTTTATTAATTTTTTTTTCCTCCTTTGCTTATCCTTTTATATTTTTTCTATTTTAAATCCTGTATAAATACACACACACACACACACACACACACACACACACACACATATACATGTACATATGAGGAGGGAGAGATAGAAAGAGAAAGAATCAAAAAAATAAAAAATACACACTTCAAGGAAAGAAAAATAGTGACTTTTTTCAACAGATGGTGTTAGTCTCATAAAGAGGAAACTAGAAGATATCTTATATCACAGAAAATCCATGACACTGCCAGCTTGTAGAAAAGAAATTGAAAATGAATGTGCACAGTCTCAGCTACCACTGTTAATGGCTTGCATCTACAGGTCCCCTGAAGGCCTCATGCAGCCATAGCCAGGTGCTTTCCAGAGCTGTGTGGTGCTGGCTGGAACCAAGAGTATGTGATTACTAAAACTACTGACTAGTTTGGTACAGTTCTGTCTAGGATTAAGGTATGAGTGTTACACTTGCCCTACGATGGGTAATCTGAATAAAACATAAGGGACAGAAATAAGGCTGATGTGCTCTTGCTGGTCTGCTTGCCAAGGCTATTTCTCTGTGATGCCCTCTTCTATGTCATGCTGCCTCAGAGTCAGCAGACTTACAGGCTGAAACCCCTACAAAGTTTGAGAGATATAAATCTTTCTTCCTTTAACAACTGGTGTTGGGTATTTAGTCCCAGCATTGAGAAGAGTAACTAAGGCACACAGCAGTTCTCAAAGCTAATGGCCACTGCTTTAAGCACCTCTTGTAATTGTAGAGGCCAAACATACTTGAATTAATCTCACGATATTTCAGTAAGTTTGATTTTTAAAAATTTATGCAAGATTTTCTTTTCCAGAAGTTTGTACAATTTTTGGTAGAATATATTTCAATATATATTCATATATATATATATATATATATATATATATGTATATATATATATGCATGCTTGCATATATATGTATATGTGTATATATGTATGTGTGCATATGTATGTGTGTATATATGTATACATATGTATTCGTGTATATATATATTTTTGTGATGGAATATATATATATTACAGAATATATATATATTTGGTGGACTATATATACATATATTTGGTGGAATACACACACAGACATATATATATATATATATATATATATATATATATGAGAGAGAGAGAAAATTGAACAGTACTTTAATTCAAATGATACCTTATATAGCAAGTCAGTGTAACTTTCAACGAAATTGTGCATAGAGAACACAAACATATGCTAACTATCAATATGTTAATATGTTTCAACATTGCCATACATTCCTGCAGTCTCCAGTTACAATTCCCCTCCTGTGAGCTCTTTCTTATCATCCTGCAGATATTGTCTGATACCCAACACTAGCTCTTTATTCAACTTATTAAATATTTCAACAGAATCCAATCTCCTATTTTTACCTGTTGATCTTTCTTCTCTTCTTACTAATTTATCTCATTTCTTTTTCTTTACACTTTTTTTCCATTCTCCCTATATATTGCAGTTTACCTGCTATGAGCAGTATATTACAATCTCTCTGAGAAAACAATAGTAAGATAATATTGATGTATGGTTGCATCTTTTAAATTAATATAACCAGTAGTGATTTCTCCTTGCAGCACAGTAACTGAATCTGATCTTATAAACTTAATAGCTTGAAAAAGTACATAAAAACCAAAAAATGCAACCAACGATAGATCACACCATTAAAAAATAAATTAACTGTAGAGCTCTTCATACTAGCAAATTTTTTCAATCTAATTGATCTTCAAACCTTAGCATAAAAAATAGAAACCTAAGAACACAAGGCAAGAACATGCCTCTGAACTCTTGCAACTCACCAAAACTTATTCATATAAATCACAAAAGATAATAATAAAAAAGCAGTTAAATGTTACTAATGATAAAACAAGAGACAAACAAACAAAAACATCATTAAGATGCTTGGTGTAGCCAATATAATACAATTAAACAGCTAATGTATTTAGGAAACAAAATGATCAGTGACATTAAAGATTCTTATAAAAAGGTAGTGAAGGCAACTAACTTACTGAAAAAATGATTAATCAGTTTAGCAAGAATTATAACCCATGAAAAGGTATGAGGCAGAAATCCAAAAAATACAATATTGCTAAATATTGAACTGGTCATAGTAGCACACATCTATAGTTCTAGCACTTAGGAAGCCGAGACAGAAGGACCACCTCAAGTTCAGGGCCAGCCTGAGTTACATAGTGAGTTCATGGCCAGGCTGAACTATATAGTGTGTCCTCATCTCAAACGAAACTGAATATAAGATTGTATTGAAAATATGGATGCAGATGGGAGCAATGTGAGGAAAAAGAGTAACAACTAGAAGACGAAGATAACATAGTTGTCCATATATTCATAGATACATTAAAACAGGAGATTGTCAAAAATAGACCTATCACCTGCTACACAATGCAAATAAAAGTAATAGAAGGTTAACAAGAACTACAGAAAAATCAGACAATTTCACAAATGCGACCAGTTTACAGTAGTAGTAGAAAATATGCCAACTATAGAGAAAGTATTTCATTTACAGGTAAGCAAGCCTAAATAGATATGACTAGAAAGTAACTTATTCGTGCCAAATCACAGTCAAAATTCCAGAGGTCCAAAGCTAGGACACAATCTTATAAATTACTGGAGAAAAAGTGGTAAATCATTCCTAAAGCTAAATCCATTAGAATTATATCAGACTTCTTTTTTTAAAATTATCTTTATTGGTACATTATGAATATACATGATAATTGCATTCAACATTAAGAGTTTGTGCCAGAATATGACATGACTTGATTCTCATTTTTCCCTTTTTCCCCTGCCCTGCATCCCCCCTCCCCCTATATACACAATCTTTGTTTTCTTTTTTCTTTATTATTACCATATTCATTTTCCTCTTCTTAAGAGAAAACTTAGAAATCATGAGAGCTGGAAGGGAAGTGTTTTAAGTTCTAAAAGAAAACAACTTCTAACCCATACTAGTAAATCCTACAAAACTATCTTTCAAAATTGACAGAGAAATAATATATTTCCATGATAAATAGCATGTTAAGAAATATATGCTCACCAAAGCCTCACTGCAAAAAATTTTCAAGGATATCTTAATGACAATAAAGTCACAAGGTTAAAAAATCTATAGAGATAAATACAACAAGCAGTTTGAGCAGTTAAGCACAAGGAAACATAAAAAAAAAATCTACAACAGAAAAATCGTATAATAACAAAAATAAGTCAACATCTTTCAGTAATAACTATCAATAAAATACAGATTGTCAGTTAATATTAAAAAAACAAACCCAATGGCATGCTACACACAAAAGATACATTTAATCCAAAATATATAGGACAAAAATTGATTGATGGTAAATAATATTCTACACAACGGAATCTCAAGAGGAAAACAGAGTAGCTTTGCTATTTCTAGACAATGTGGATGTCCAGCCAAATCTTATTAGAATAGGGAAAGAAGAATGCTACATATTAGTTAAGAGAACAACACAAAATGGTAACAACTATAAACATATGCACCAAACACTGCTGTAGTCATCTTCGTTAAACAATGCTAGACATAAAAATTCAGATAAATATCAACACAATTTTAATAAGGGACAAAAATATTCCACTTTTGGAATTCAATCAACCAGACCCCCCCAAAAAAAATCAATAGTGCAGCATCAACACTGAATGACTTTTTTGAACAAGTGGATTTAATAAATATCTATGAAGAGCTCTACTCAACTACAACAGAATCCATATTTTTTTTACCATTGCATACAACTTCCTCCCAAATTGACCACACAAAGCATGTTTAAGTAAACACAAAGCATCTAAAATGTCTTATGTATATTATCAGAACATAGTACAATACAACTAGAAATAAATAAAAATCATGCACACATAGATATGAAACTACACACTTTGGAATAATCAAAGAATCACAGAAGTAATTATAGAAAATTTAACAGATTTTTAGAAAATAAATTATAAAACCAATACCAGAATCGGTAGGACACAATGAAAGCAGACCTAAAAATAAAGTGTATAGATATGACATCAGAAAAAAACAGATGGAGCCCAAATAGTCTAATGATGTGTCTTAAAATCCTACAAAAGCAATAATGATCCAAATCTAAATGCAGTAGAAGGAAGAAATTATCATGCTAAAAGCAGAAATTTATTAAATTGAATCCGAAAAATATAATCAGTGGTTTAGTTAGTTCTTCAAAATTATAAACAAAATAGACAGTGTTAATCAAACTTATCAAGAAAATGAAAGAAAAAACTGAACTACAACCAAGTAGATGGAAAAATGTGAAATCACAATGGATATTCCCTAAATGAGAATATTATTAACTACTTCAAACATGTATTTCAATAAATTGGAGGATCCAGAAGAAATGAATATACTTTTAGGCACATATGAATTATTCAATCTGATTAAAATATTTTTAAAAAACTAAACAGTCTAAAAACAGGCAATAAAATTTAAGTAGTAGTAACAAAAACCTATTAATTAAGAAAGTCCAAGCATCTCATTAATTCACCACTGAATTCTAAAAAAACTTTAGGGAAGATCTAATCCTGATATTCCTCAAATTCATCGTATGTAAATCAATAAATATAATACACCATTTTAACAGAGTGAAGGACAAAAACGATATGATGATTCAGAAAAAAATGTTCAGATAAAATCTAACACTGCTTCATGATTTAAAAAAAAATTCTACAAAAATTGGAATAGATACTTGTTATCTAAGTCTGGTAAAAGCCATCTATAAAAAAACAAAACACAAAAAAAGTATCATGCTGAATACTTAAATCTTCTACATTGAAAACATGAACAAAACAAGGATGGCCACTATCACTTCCCTTGTCCATAGCCACAGCAATTAGACAAGAGGAATAAAAAATGGAACAATGATGCAAAATGAAGATGCTAAACTATCATCAATTGTGGATGACATGAATTTCCAAGAAAAAGACACCTAAATTTAATAACCAAATTCAGTAAAGTAGCTGGATAAAAGATCAACAAATGTTGGCGAGGCTGCGGAGAAGAAGGAACCCTTCTCCACTGTTGGTGGGACTGTAGACTCGTACAACCCCTGTGGAGATCAGTTTGGAGAATCCTCAAAAAGCTAGGATTGATGGTCCCATTTGACCCGGCCATTGCCCTGCTAGGTATATACACAAAAGAATTAAAAGACTCTTATCATAGTGACATATGTGCA
>PVIR01026574.1:0-23769 GCA_004026965.1 Petromus typicus | reverse complement strand
GTTTTTGGAGACAGGGTCTTGCTTTGTGGTTCAGGCTGGCCCTGAGCTCAGCCTCAAACTCACATCACAATCCTCCTGCCTCTGCCTCCCGAGTGCTGGGATTACAGGCGTGAGCCACCACGCCCGGCACTGTGGTATGTGGTACTGGTTGCTGCTGGGTGTGGGTCTCCACACCCAGTATTGTTATGTGGTTACTGGGAATCGAACCTGGGCCCTTGCGCTTGCAAGACAGGCGCTGGAACCACTGAGCTAACTCCCCAGCCCTCATTGTCATTTTTAATAGCTAAAATTCTCAGCCTTTTAATATGTCATACTTTACCTAGATATTTTGTTTGACTCTTATGTATTTTTCTGTTAAAAATAGAATTGAGGACTGATATACTGGCCTGGCAACACACTGATTTTTTTTTTTTCAGTTACCATTTGCTCTATAGTCACTCAGTTTTTTGGAAAAATTAGTAATAATCCTGTGACTTGGGGAGGAGGAGTGGCCACCAGCAGTATTATAGTTACTCTGCAGAAAATGGCAAAATGACTAAATCAGAATCAAGACTAACTTCAGGAGCACCTCTGCAAGTGTGGATATACAAGAAATCTAGCTCTAAGTTTTAGGTAATAGATTTTCCTGTGGAGTCTGGTTGGTTATTTGTATATTCAGTGGTTGTGTGTGTGTGTGTTCAGGGAGAGACTGTATTTGTGATCCCTTGTTATTTTTAATTTTTTTTCATTATAGAATGGCACACATGTGGACATAATCTTCTTTCCAGATTGGGAGCAATATATAAAAGTGGTATCCTGACTATTTCTTGGTTCTTCAAAACCTGTATATCCTTGATCTTTACAGAGTTTGATTGATAGAATCCTTTTGGGTTACGCTAATATATATTGGCCTTGTCTTTGTGTTGACCTTTGCTTGTAAGTCATTTTTCTTTACCATAACATGGCTTTTAGATTACAGGCAAGGTTCCTGTTCATATTTCCACTGTACCTCCGCTGTATCTGTTTTCTTTTTTTTTTTTCTTCTTTATTTCTTGCTTTTTTCTTTTTCCATATTTATCCTCCCTCCCTCCTGCCCTTCTTCCCTCCCTTTTCCCTTCTCTTCCTTCTTATTTTAATTTTTAGCTTAGTTCATTAATTCTGTTTTTAGGTCGGATGATGAGCAGAGCTCTGCGGATAAAGAGAGACTTGCCAGGTAGGAGAACCATGACTTTCAGCATGCTGAAGCAGATACTGCTGCTTTTCCTATCCTTTTTCTTACTCTGTCTTTTCTTCCCCTTTCTCTTTGTATTTTTTCCTATCTGTGACAAGAGAGGACAAGATTATTTAGAAGTTTGAGTGTAACAGGAACTTTGGCTTCCCCATCAGAAAGTGGGTGAGTTGAGGGAACTTTACTTAGGAATTTTAAAAATTGTTGTTATTCTCTTTTCCTCTGTATCTCAGCTCTCATTTACAGAAACAAAAGGATTTAGAAATAATATAACCAAGCCAAATGGTATTTTAACAAGAAATAGTCTTAGCAGAAAACCAATAATTGTACTATATTTGCAGTTAATTCTCAGTATGTAAATCTGATGGCATTTACTCTGTACGTCTCTAGAAAACTTGTATTTTCCTGTGTAGACTGACACCCTGGATAACTATGTCACAGTAGAAGTGATGTTGATTTGGTGATTAAAATGTGATTTATTGGAAGTTATTAGCTGCCTTGGTTTGGCTCTCTGAAAGATTATGATTTTGTATTTCACTATCGAATCTGTCAGATACTAGGGCAATGGGTACTTCCAGGTTTGAGAGTAGAATTTCTTTGTATCTCAAGGAAAGTACCTAAAAATTGATGTAAAAATGGATGTATGTGATGAGACTTTTTGCCATTAGGAAAGGAGATTCTAGAATATTTTTTAGAGACTGTTTATAACGTATAAATAATATAAAAGATATATGCCCAGACTTTTCTATTCTGTCTGTGGCTTGGGATGCCTTAGTAGGAAATAGATGATTGATATAAACAGTTTTACCATTTTCGCCTTTTAATCTGTCCTTTACCTCTTTAACCCGGGCTACAAACTCATTCTGCTGCCATTTCAACCTTAGCCTCCTAGTGCTTTTGCTCTTCTGAAAACTGATTCATTTTCCTGTGGTGGGGAAAGTGAGTGTTGCATTGAGAATGAGTGTAGTTAAAATCACTTAACTATATGACCTCAATGTACTCATCTTACAAAAAAGAATTTTATAATTGTTTAGTTTTTTTTTTAAAACAAAGTTCAGATAGAATCCTTAAATGGTAATAGAAGTTAATAAATATGTCAGAGCAGTGCTGCTCAGGTAGGAAAAGAAATGCACCTGGTGTTAGATTCTCCTGAAGGCATTCCCGTCCCCATGAAGGACACTGCGGAACCTTCTGGGCTTTTAGAAATCCTGTTTGAAAAATCCATGCATTTTTCTTCTTAACGGTGATGTCATTCTGACTCAACTTTCAGTGACGTGGTTTACTTACCCTGCTGAGATACAAATTACCTTTCTCCAGGCCTTAAGGCATTTCCTTCCCATTTTACTCCTATTGCCCAGTTCACTTTGTCCCAGTGTGGAACTCATGTGGTATCACACAGTCTCTTCAATCCAATGTATAGCCCTAGACCCAAATAAAGACCCAAATTAAAAGGCTGATAAATATTTATCTGCATTAATAGTGCAGATAAAACTTGAAATTCATCCAGTTCTGCCTCTTAATGTCAGAAGAGAAAAACTCATAAAAAGCAACATTTTTTTGACCAAGGGGGCCTATACTAATCTTTTTTTTATTTTTAAGTTTTTTTGAGAGAGGATCTTGCTTTGTAATTCAGACTGGCCCTGAACTCACTTTGTAGCCCAGGCTTGCCTCAGACTCACAGCAATCCTCCTATCTCTGCCTCCCGAGTGCTGGGATTACAGGCATCAGCCACCATGCCTGGCATTGTAGTATGTATTTACTTAGTGCTTGGCTTACAGGTATGAGTTACCATGCCTGGCATTGTGGTATGTGGTACTGGGGATCGAACTCGGGACTTTGCGTTTGCTAGGCAGGTGCTGGAACCACTGAGATAAATTTCCAGTCCCTGTACTGTCATTTGTTTGTTTGTTTGTTTGTTTTGAGACAGGGTCTCACTTTGTAGTCTAGGCTGGCCCTGAGCTCAGCCTCCAACTCACATCACAGCAATCCTCCCGCCTCTGCCTCCCGAGTGCTGGGATTACAGGCATGAGCCACCATGCCCGGCACTGTGGTATGTGATACTGATTGCTGCTGGGTGTGAGTCTCCATGCCCAGTATTGTATGTGGTTACTGGGGAATCGAACCTGGGCCCTTACGCTTGCAAGACAGGCGCTGGAACCACTGAGCTAAATCCCCGGCCCACTATCATTTTTTATATCAGCTATTGAGCAACATATTTAAATTGACCAAACTTGGTCTTTTTTTTTGTGTGTGTGGAACCAGGGATTGAACTCAGGACCTTGCACTTGTCAGGTCAATAGTGGCACCACAGAGCTGCATCCCCGGCCCTGATTGTACTCTTACCTGGCCTGTAAATAATTTAGTTAGAAAAATCTAGTCAGTAAACATATAATCAACTGAGCTGAGATTATTTGTCCCGTAGAAACTAAAATTAGTCAACATTTTAAAACACTATCATTGCTTATAATATTTTTTTGTTCTGAAGGAACAGTAATTTCCATAGACAGTGATGTTTCCAGGATTTGGATGGAATTTTATCTGCTTGCTCTCTGTTTACCTGGTTAGCTTCTGTTCCATTCTTGTTCTGCATGAGAAGTTGGCAGATCTTACTTTAACTGCTGAGACTTCAGCAACATTAATACTACGTTTTTCAGCAGCTTACTTGGTATCCATATCACTCTCTTACCAAATGACCGGATGTGACCAACTGGATGGGGCTTCTCTTTCTCTCCGTGCAGGGAAAATCATAGTGAAATTGAACGACGGCGCAGGAACAAGATGACAGCTTACATCACAGAACTGTCAGACATGGTACCCACCTGTAGTGCCCTGGCTCGAAAACCAGACAAGCTGACCATCCTACGCATGGCCGTTTCTCACATGAAGTCCTTACGGGGAACGGGCAACACGTCCACTGATGGTTCCTACAAGCCATCTTTCCTCACTGATCAGGTCTCTGGGACTTAACAACTGTGAAAGCTTTAATTCTGGTTGAATCTGTTGGAAGTTTTGATTTGGAGGGGGGTTAGAATTCAGCTCCCAGGAGGAATGCAGACCATGGAAAAATAAATTTCAGTCCTTGGCCGTCGTATTAATAGGTATAAGACTGGTAAGAAATAGAGAAGAGTTTATGTAAACCATTTGTTAAACTGATAGGTACTTTAGAACTTGTCTCAGTACTACAGCCTGTGAAGTAGAAGAGTACAATCCAGAGAGAGGTTACTGTGGCCAGTGAATTAGTTTTTTTTTTTTCAGTATCATTGAATTAGTTGTCATCTTTAACTTCAGAATTACTGTAAATCTTTGTCATTTTTGCAGCAGCTTCCAGTTTTAATGAAAGAAAGAGTCTTATTATGTCAGGAATATACACTGTGAGAAAAACAGAAGACAGAAGTACTTCTTTTCAGCATCATAGTCAGAGAACAAGTGGTAGGATATACACAAGTAAAAAATGGGGCTGGAGGTTTAGCTGAGTGGTTCAAGCATCTGCCTGGCAAGCACAAGGTCTTGAGTTCAGTCCCCGATATCACATACCACAGTGCTCACACCTGTAATTCCCAGCACTTGGAAGGCAGAGGTAGGAGGATTGCCTTGAATTCATGGTTATCCTGGGCTACAAAATGAGTTCAGGGCCAGCCTGAACTACAAAGGGAGACCGTGTCTCAAAAAAAAGGAAGATGCTTATAGTAAAGAAATGCTTTTTTTCCCCCATTGTTAATAATTTGTGTAACTAGATGAATAATATACTGGAAAGGTACCTAAAGACTATTGAATGGCCAGGCTTGAGTGAAGGAAGTTAGGGGAAACTTTTGTTTTTTGTCTTTAATTTTGAGATAGGTTCTTTTTTGTTTGTTTTTTTTTTTTTTAGGTTTTTTTGAGACAGGGTCTCGCTTTGTGGTTCAGGCTGGCCCTGAGCTCAGCCTCAAACTCACATCACAGCAATCCTCCTGCCTCTGCCTCCCGAGTGCTGGGGTTACAGGCGTGAGCCACCACGCCTGGCACGGTGGTATGTGGTACTGGTTGCTGCTGGGCGTGAGTCTCCACACCCAGTATTGTATGTGGTTACCGGGGAATCGAACCCGGGCCCTTGCGCTTGCAAGACAGGTGCGGGAATCACTGAGCTAACTCCCCGGCCCTGTTTTGTTGTGTTTTGAGACAGGATCTCACTTTATAGTTCAGGCTTGAACTCATTATATCACCTAGGCTGGCCCAGAACTCACAACAATCCTCCTGCCTCAATTTCCTGAGTGCCGAGATTGCAGGTATTTGCCACCACATCTGACTTTTTTTTTTGAGACAGGATCTCACTTTGTAGTTCAAGCTGACCCTGAGCTCAGCTTTGAACTCACAGCCATCCTCCTGCCTCTGCCTCCCAAGTGCTGGGATTATAGTTGTGGGCCACCATTCCCTGCACTGTGGTATATGGTACTGATTGCTGGTGGGTATGAGTCTCCTCACCCAGCATTGTTGTATGTGGTTACCGGGGATTGAATCCGGGCCCTTGCATTTGTAAGGCAGGAGCTAGAACTACTGAGCTAAATCCCCAGCCTCCACATCTGACTCTTAAAATAGGTTCTCATTGAGTTGCCCAAGCTGGGCTCTAACTATCCTGTTGTCTCAGCCTGCCTAGTAGCTGAGGTTGCAGGTGTGTGCACGTTGCTCCCGGCAATATATTCTGTTTTGATGATAGCATTAAAAATAACACATGAACACAGTAGAGAAATTAGAAAAATGTGAGAAGTATGAGGAAGAAAAACCTCACCTTGTAATACCACAATTTTAATGAAAGAATTAGAAGGAAGAAATATAGTTTGGGAGGGAACAATAAGAATTCTCCAGATAGGGGCCGGGGAGTTAGCTCAGTGGTTCCGGCGCCTGTCTTCCAAGCGCAAGGACCCGGGTTCGATCCCCGGTCACCACATACCATACTGGGTGTGGAGACTCACCCCAGCAGCAACCAGTACCACATACCACAGTGCCGGGCGTGGTGGCTCACGCCTGTAATCCCAGCACTTGGGAGGCAGAGGCGGGAGGATTGTTGTGATGTGAGTTTGAGGCTGAGCTCAGGGGCAGCGTGAACCACAAAGCGAGAGCCTGTCTCAAAAAATCTAAAAAAAAAAAAGAATTCTCCAGATAGGATAGTCTGTTTAAAAGTACATGTAGTATATTTTATAGTTGTTTATGTCAAAAAGTTAATTTGTTTTACGAACACTTGTAAATACTGACTAAACAAACTTCAGTTTGAACCCTTTGTGGAAAAGTCAGGTGCCTTGTGCTGTTGAAAAGAAAGAATGAGAAGATAATTACTGTTGGAAATAGACATGTCAATAAGGAGATCATGAACACAAAGTCAATTTTTTTGTTTTCTGATACCAGGGATCAAACTAAGGACCTTTTGCTTGTGAGGCAGGTGTTGGAACCACTGAGAAAAATCCACAAAGCAAATGAGTTTTAAAATAGAAGTACAGTGATAAGGCTTTTTACACGTGGAGATTAAAAAATGAGCAATAGTGTTCTAGAATTTTTAGTAATTCAAACAAAAACTTAAAAGTATCAAAATAAATTATTCAAGGAAAGTCAAGTGGGTTAGCATGTGTTGGGAGATAAAATAGAAAGGTGAGGCCTGGGGATTTAGCTCAGTTGTTCTGTCATCTGCCTGGCAAGCGCAAGGTCTGGAGTTTGATCCCCAGTAACCACATGCAACAGTGCCGGGTATGGTGACTCACGCCCACCAGCAATCAGAACCACATACCACAGTGCCTGACGTGGTGGCCCATGCCTGTAGTTCCAGCTCTCAGGAGGGAGAGGCAGGAGGATTGCCGTGAGATTGAGGCCACCTGGGCTATATAGTGAATTCAGGGCCAGCCTGAACTGCAAAGCAAGACCTTGTCTCAAAGGAAAAAAAAATAAGGAGGTGGGCTAAGACCTGATGGAATAATTAGGTATTATGTTAAAGAAATTTAAGTATAGGCAGTGAGGAGCCATAAAAATGCATGGATTGAAGATAGTAAAAGCAATGAGTCCATGTTTAATGGCATAAGATGACTAGAACAGTGCCTGCGAAAGCAGAGTTGGTAAAACTGAGTTCCCGTGGAATATGAGGGACAGCAGTTAGACTTGAAGGTTCTAGTCTGGGAGGGTACAGTTAATCCAGAAAAATGCTGGAAGCACAGAGGGTGCTGTTTGAATATAGATACAAATGCAGTTTTGAAATGTTAATATTGAGTTGCTAGTATAGTATCAGTTTGGAAATATTTAACAAATACTTATAAAATTTGTTGAAAGCTTTAAAAAAATGAAGCACGTCTAAGGATGTAAATTTGGATATCATTTCAGAGTGGGGAGTGGCTATGATTTCCTAGGAAGAAAGTTAGATATATCTTGAAAATGTCTACATTTAAGACCAGAACAAAGGAAGAGAAGCCTAAAGAAGAAGAAGAAGCAAAAGTTGGAGTGGCATCTCATTGAAGCAGCTAAAATTCAGGGAATAGAATCTACAACACTGTCAGATTCTGCAAGAAATTTAATCAAAAAAATGATGGAGGCTCAGCCCAGGAAAAAGAATTTACATTGGCAATTAAGTGAACATTTATCAGCAACTGAAAAATAAAATATAATGATGTTGAGTGAAGATTGTGTGAGATTGAGAAATAAGTAAAAGATAGAGAACAGAGGCATTGAATATAGAACTGTTCCTTGTGTCAGATTGGCACTAACCACTCCAGCCAAACTGAGAAGTGAGGAAACGTTGTGTTTATAGATCTAAAAGGAAAAACAGAAAGTGAGTATATTTGGTGAGCAGACCCTAAAAAGAAGCCGGAAAAGATGAGAGATCAGAGAGTCAATTACTGCTGGTGATAAGCCGTGCTCTTCTCCCGTGCATTCTGAGGTAAAGAGGAGGAAATGGATGGTGACATAGGAGAAGAGAAAATATGGGAAAAACTTTGTTGTCGATGAAAGTAGTTATGTCAGGTGGGAACCTGTGGCTGTGGATCCAGGTATGAGCCAACAGTTGCTTATGGAGATAAACAGGTGGCCTAAAGGATCTCACTTCTTTAATAAATGAAATTATTTGCCTTTTCAGAGTTCAGTATTAACTTATTATTTCTTTTCTTTGGCTAGGAACTGAAACATTTGATTTTGGAGGCAGCAGATGGCTTTCTGTTTATCGTCTCATGTGAGACAGGCCGGGTGGTGTATGTCTCAGATTCAGTGACTCCTGTTCTGAACCAGCCTCAGTCTGAATGGTTTGGAAGCACACTGTATGACCAGGTGCACCCAGATGACGTGGATAAACTTCGGGAGCAGCTTTCCACTTCAGAAAACGCCTTGACAGGTGAGAGTTGCATGGATGGGAAATGAGTAGCAAGGTCTTCTTTATTTTTCTTAATCATGACAGGTGTTTAAGCTCTTAAATTAGTTATTTTATTTGTTTGTTTTTTAGACAGGGTCTTGCTATATAATTCAGGCTGGCTTTGAACTCACTATATAGCCTAAGTTGACCTCAAACTTCTGCAGTCCTCCTGTCTGAGCATCTCAGATGTTAGGATTACATCTGGCATGTGCCACCATGCCTGGCCTTTAAATTAGTTTTTAAAATTCAGCAATATTTCTAGATTTTCTGTTCATTTTATCCATATTCGGCTTACCTGCTTTGTGGCTTATTTTTAGAAAAGGCTTCATTAGTAATTATGCTCATATAAATGCTTATTTTTATCTTAATATTATTGTAAATAAAAGAATAAAATCCAACTTTACAGTAGTCTTTTTTCCTACACTAAAAGAATCATCTATGCTTCTACTTCATTTGCACGGGCAAATTGCCTGGTATCTTTTCTACCCACTTGTGCTTGGCTTTGTTCTCTGATAACATTTTTATTTTACACTTGATCTTAGCCAAAAGGCTGAGAAGCGATACATTTTTATTTTATAAGGGAGTGGCTGTTGGTCAGTATAAAAAGTACTTTTTGCTGCCTGGCTGCGGGCTGGCCTGCCTCCTTGTCTGCTTCCTTTCTTGCCTCCCTCCCCCCTCCCTTCTTTCCTTCTGCAAATGCACTGTTACCACTACTCCTCATTTCCATTTTCATGTGATTCAGTTTTTTTGCCAAAACTTGGCTGCAGGAAACAACTCACATCTGTTCCTGAGCCACTGTTAGGAAAAGTTTTAAAGTGGGACCAGATAAAAAATAATAGTTAAAAGGCAAAAAATTCTAATATTATCATATTATTCTTGATCATTCATTTTCTCATATTTTATGGATTTTGGTTTTTCTAGTTTTTCCTTTTCCCCAAAAGTTATCCTTGGTTTCTGTAAAGAAAGGAAACTGTTTTGAGACTGATGTGTTTCTTTTTTTCCTTTTATATGTGTGTTTCTGTAGCATTCTCCTATCTTTCCTTGCCTAAGGTTATTTTCCTTGCTGCCTTTGAACTTACAGTGAGATTCGTAGATGAGGTTAAAATACTAAGGCTTTTAAAAAAACCTGTCTGCTGCTTGGCCTGTTGTCACGAAAGAGGTGGTGGGTGTGCATGGGATGCTTATTTTCCTTGCCTCCAGTGTCTCTCCCCCTCTCCCCACACACAAGAACGCGCTCCAGATTGCTCTTCACACCCTTCTTCAGGGCGCATCCTGGATCTAAAAACTGGAACAGTGAAAAAGGAAGGTCAGCAGTCTTCCATGAGAATGTGTATGGGCTCACGGAGATCATTTATTTGTCGAATGAGGTGAGTGTTGGGCTGAGTACTGTGATGTGGCATCGGAATAGTCAACAGCTAAAGTTTTTATTTCTCTCAGAGGAATTAACATTTTAAATCCAAGTTCCGGCTAGACTAAATGTCATTCTCAAGAGTAGGTGGATTATATAATACAGAATAAAATATTTGCTAAGGGATCTAGTATCTACTGAGTTTCTTTTTTTGCCAGGCCCTGTGATAGGTCTGTTATGTTTGTTGTCATATTCCATCCCTGTAGCTGCCCTGTGGAGTAAGAGACCTGGTTACATTTTGTTGATTCAAATCTGATTCAAAGCAATTACTTTTCTATAATTACTTTTATACTGATAGCATCTGATACAGGATTTTGTTAGAATCCATAGTAGTCTGACTCTATAATTGTTTTCCTTCAGGTTACCAGGTACCATCTATGTATTCAGACTATCTCTGTATTACTGTTACTATTATTGGGTTAGAAATTGGAGAGATCTGTAAATATTTTAGTTGCTATTTAGTGTTTATGATTAATATATTATATTGTACATTTTAGGGTTCTGTAGAAAGGATGATGGTCTATTATACAGGTAGCAGGGTCATCTCTTAATGCTGGGGTGTACTCCATGGGAGAGGGCTTGCCTGATAGAAGGAGAGATAAAGAATAAAAGCACCACTTTTTCTCTGTGCCTGGCTGTCCCTCTTCACCCCCCCCATTGTATTTTGATGCTAGAGACTGAGCCCCAGGCTTCACAAGTGCTTGCCAAGCATACTGCTGCCAAGCTGTCTCCCAGAAAGGCATCTCTTAAGATAGCTCAGGCTGTGTTCTGGAATTCAGCCACATCGCACCAAGAGGGCACTTAGTGCCAATGACAGGATGTTGAGAAAGGTTTCCTGGCTGAGTGGAGGTGTTCACCTATAATTCCAGACTTGGAGACTGAGGCTGAAGATTTGCACCAGGTTCAAGACCAGCCTGGGCTACACAGTGAGTTCAGGGGCAGCCTGAGCTACACAGTGAGACCCTGTCTCAAAAAACCAAAACCAGACAAGCCAAAAAAAAAAAAAAGAGAGAAGAAGATGATGAAAGATTTCCTGGAAAAGTAGCCCCTGGACCCAGACTACTAGATTTTGTTTTAATCCATGGTATTCCATAGATTTGAATTCCAGCTTTTTTGTGTTTTATTTTTTTTGAGACAGCATCTTGCTTTGTAGTTCAGGATGCCTCTGAGCTCACTATATAGCCCAGGCAAGCCTTGAACTCACAGCAATCCTCCTGCCTTTGCCTCCCAAGTGCTATGCTTACAGGCTTGAACCACCATGCCCAGCATTGTAGTGTGTGGTACTGATTGCTGATGGGTGTGAGTCTCCACGCCCCTGTAGTACAGGGGTTTGAACTTGGGTCCTTGCACCCTCAAGGTAGACCCCAGAACCACTGAGCCAAATCCCCAGCTTTGAATTCCAGCTTTGACACTATCTTCTGAAATGTTGGACAAGTTATAGGAATGCTTTATGCTTTGATTTCATCATTTCCTATTGGAGATGATGCTAATACTAATTTCATAAAATTACGACTTTTAGGCGAATTAGCTTATATGAATTAGCATAGCACATGATCACATATTAAATTCATGTATTAAACTCTATGCAAGTTATATTATTTTTATTTTAAAGAAATGAGAGAGGGAAAGTAAGATAGGAGTGAGTGTCCCAGCATGTGGCTATTGCTAATGCAAAGAGATGGGCAGGAGCAAGGTGTATATACAGTGTGGCAGTTAGTGTAGAGCAGGGGTCAGCAAAGCATATGTCTTTTTTTTTTGTAATTGAAATCTTTATTGGTACATTACATATACACATCATGATTGCATTCAACATTGAGAATTTGTACAACTTAATTCTCATTTTTTTCTCTTAGCCCTACCCACCCTACCACCCTTACCTCCATATACATAAACTTTGTATCCTTTCTGTTACAATCTCATTTTTCCTTCTTCACCCCATTTCACTTTGAATATTTTCTACTTCACAATATATAACATACATTCTAGAACTCATTTACATCTTTATTTTCTCATACCAGAGAAAAGATGTGATATTTACACATCTGTGACCTATTTATTTCACTTATGAGGATGTCCTCAAGGTACGTCCATTTAAGTATACATGATTCAAACTTATCATTTTTATGGCAGAGTAATACTCCATTCTGTAGAAGAACCACGGCTTTTTTATCCAGTCTCCAGTTGATGCACATTTGGGTTGTTTCCAAGATTTAGCAAACAAAAACTGAGCTGCTATAAACATGGGTGCACATATGTCACTGTGATATGAATCTTTAATTCTTGTGTGTATATACCTAGCAGAGCGATGGCTGGGTCAAATGGGACCTCCAATCCTAGCTTTTTGAGGAATTTCCAAATTGATCTCCACAGGGGTTGTACGAGTCTACAGTCCCACCAACAGTGGAGAAGGGTTCCTTCTTTTCCACAGCCTTGCCAACATTTGTTGCTGACTAATTCTGAAATGGCAGCCATTATTTGTGGAGTGAGATGAAATCTTAATGTTGTTTTCATTTGCATCTCTCCAATGACTAGTGATATTGAACATTTCTTCATATCCTTCTTGGCTGCTTTTATTTCCTCTGAAAAGTGTCTGTTCATTTCAGATGACCATTTTTGAATTAGGTCTTTAAATTTGGGTGGGTTGATTTTTTTTTTTTAAGCCCTTTATATATTCTAGATAGTAACCCTTTATTGGTCAGAGTTCTATATTGTCTATGTTTTTTCTTATGTCTTATCCAGTATAATTTTACAAAGCTATTACAGAAGGTCTTGTTTCAAAAGCATCTTGATTTTAGGACCTAACTTAAATTCGACTTTTAGTTGAATTTAAACATTATTTTGACTATCAGTTTAGTGTTTTGAGTTTTCCCAATTCATGAAGCTGTAAACCAGATGCTTGAAGATCAGACTGGGGCCATATGTGTAAAAACTTTCCTTACAACATTCGATCACATATAGAAGAAACATATTTTTAAATAGAAGGCACCCTTCCTTTTTGACCCCCAGTTGGGCATTTTCTGTCATTGGCACAGCATCTAGAGCTGCCTTAAAAGGCGACGTCTCCATGTCTTTTTTTATAAATAAGTTTTACTGGTACATAGCTATGACCATTTCTTTACCCATTGCTTGTGGCTAGTTTCACGCTGATCAGTTGAAGTGGATTGTATGCTCACAAAGCTGAAAATACTTAACATCTGGTCCTTTACAGAAAAGATTTATCAACTTATGATATAGAGGATCTGCATTTGCAGAGTACATGACACTGCCCCAGCACACACACATACAGGGTCTCAGCCCTGAGCTGCATCCAGAGTCTTTTATTTGCAAAGTGTCACTAAGTTTTCCAGAAGGAACTTGGGATTCACCTGCCTCAGCTTCTCAGAATACTGGGATGCTTCTGTGGAGCTGTGGACATTTTTATATCGAATTCTAGTACAGTTTTAAGTCTTAGAACTACAAAACCTGACTTGCTTTTGTCCTTTATTCTTATTAGGAACCTTGTTACCAGTTTTCTGTGTCTGCTTGTATCCCAAGGTTTATTCTGCTGTGACTATGAAAAATTCATTGATAATACAGCCTGACTTTGATCTCCTTGTTCCTTATGACAGGTGTGGTAATAGCTCTGTGGACCCAGTCTCCATGAATAGATTGAGCTTTTTGAGAAACAGATGCAGGTAAGCAGGGAAGGCCGTGGGGATGGTAGAGCACACCTGTGTAACTGCGTATGCAGCTTTGCCTGCAGCACCCTTCGTGCTTGTGCCTTACCTCATGGTTCCTTTTTCTGGAATATTTTCCTGAGATGTGAAGCTTTTCTTAATTGTCCTACTTATCTGTTTTCCTCCTGTTATATTCAGTATTTATTGGTTCCTTTTCTTTGGCAAGGGTTGAAAATATGGAGCTTACTTTTTCTTTTTCAGTTTTTTTTTTTTTTTTTTTTTTTTTTTTTTTTTTTTTTTTTTTTTTTTTTTTTTTTTTGAGATAGGATCTTGTTTTTGTAGCTCAGGCTGGTCCTGAGCTCAGCCTCAACCTCAGCAATCTTCCTGTCTCTGCCTCCCAAGTGCTGGGGTTACAGGTGTGAGCCACCCACGCCTGGCACTGTGCTATGTGGTACTGATTGCTGCTGGGCGTGAGTCACTGCGCCCTGGCCCAGTACACTTTTTGATGGAAAAGATCTAAATACTGATTATCCTGGGTTTTTTTTTCTTGGTGTGTGTGTGTGTGTGTGCGCGCATATGCATATGTTTGTGGGTGTGTGTTTTTCCAGTACTGGGGTCAAACTCAGGACCTTATGAGACAGGCATGACTTCACTGAGCTGAATCCTCAGGCCAAGCTTTGGTTTTTTGAGACAGGGTCTTGCTATATAGTTCAGGCTGTCTTGAGCTTACTGTGTAGCCCAGGCTGGCTTTGAGGTTGCAGCAGTCCTCCTGCCTCACCCTCCCCAGTGCTGAGATTGCAGGCATGCACCACAATGCCTGTCCTGTCCTGTTTTCTAAAATCAAAGGCAGCATTGCCATTTAAGATTTATTTTATCATCTTTTCTCCTAACTCTTCTAGGAATGGACTTGGCTCAGTAAAGGATGGAGAACCTCACTTTGTAGTGGTTCACTGCACAGGTTATATCAAGGCCTGGCCTCCTGCAGGTAGGCAAGTTGCACAGTGATTTTTCCCTTGGTGTATTTGGTTCTTTAGCGAGTCCAAGAAAGTTAGCAACATTTAGTTGTTAAAGTATTTACTATGTACCTGGTATATGCAATGTACTTGGTATTAGTTGAAAGAAATCGGGACAGAGAGTCTCCGTCAAATCCATTGTTGATCTTACTATATTCCAGTTTGAGAGTGGATTGCTCAGACTTGAAAATGATTCAATATTGGTTATATTAGAGAATGTAAATTTTTTTTTTTTGAGACAGGGTTTTGCTTTGTAGTTCAGGCTGGCCCTGAGCTCAGCCTCAGACTCACATCATAGCAATCCTCCTGCCTCTGCCTCCCGAGTGCCGGGAAGACAGGCGTGAGCCACCACGCCCGGCACTGTGCTATGTGGTCCTGATTGCTGCTGGGGTGAGTCTCCACACCCAGTATTGTTATGTTCTGCTGGGGATCGAACCTGGGTCCTTACGCTTGAAGACAGGAGCCAGAACCACTGAGCTAAATCCCTGGCCCTAAAGAATATAAATTTTTAAAAGATTTAAAATTAATTTTTTTAAAAAATGGTTTTTCTGTGTTGCTCCTTCTGGCTTTGAACACCTGGGCAAAGCAGCTCTCCTACCGCAGCTTCCCCAGTGGGCACCACACATGTGCTCCACTCTTCCAACCCTAAGGGAGTAGTTTTTAAAGGTGACAGTTCATAATAATGTGACTGAATGTCTGTGTCCCAAGCAGTTAACATTAGCACTTTATACAGCGAACTTGGGAAAGTTTTTAAAAATAGCAAGACTTGGATGGATAGTAATGGTGGAGGTACAGTATGTATATATATATATTAGTTCCCCATAATTAATGTAATTATTGTGTGCTGCAGATGTACATTAGTAAAAAAGAGGAAGAAAGTTATTAAATTAACTTGTCCAAAGTTTCTAAATGTTACCACTTTTATTTTTCCCTGCCTGATGGGGATTATTGGTAAGTAGAGATTTTGGGAAGACAAACTAAAAGAGGGAAGGTATATTTTGGGAAGACATCAAACCTTTTTTTGGAAAAAATCTGTGTTTGATTTCTGGCATTTTAAAAAAAATCATGATACAATCTAAGGTAAGTTGCTTAACCTTTTTCTCATCTTTAATTTGGTGATAATATTCCCCATAGAAGATTATTGTGAGGATTAGCGCGAATGAAAGACTTCCTAGTGTTGGCTTATGACAGGTACCCCGTAAATGATAGTTAATACAATCAAGAAAAAGTAGTGTAGGTAATGATATTTGAGCTATGTAGCGTATATTATTATCAAAAAATATGTAAAGGACTTATAATCTTTTATGCTTCTGTCTACCTATCAAACAAATACTATTTTTCTGGACAAAAAGATAACTGCAAAAAGTAGAAGAGAACAGATACTCCCTTCCCATGTAGAACTTGGCTTCTGTCTTTTCCAAGGGTCATTAATAACTATTGGTGTTTGATATTATTCATTTTTTCATGTTCACTTACTTTAAAAGTTATAGGCTTGCCAAGACATCTGCCTATGATTGGGTCACAGAAAGTTTGCCTTTATGTAAGATTTGGCCAGCATGGTTCTCAGGCTTCTTTGGGTAGAACTTGTACTTTCTAGTTTATTATAACTTCCATGGTTAAATATGCTAATCTGTATACAAGTACATACGTAAAGCTAAGACGGTGACTGCACATGTGGCAAATTTTGTGATAGTTTATGCTTACAGCTCTCTTGCTGTGTCCCCAGCTTCTTCAGAACTAAAAGCATTGAGTCATAACTCACCTGACTGTTGAAGGCCTCTAAGATCTCTTGTTCCTTTTTGTCTCACCTTCTTAAAGGTGTCTCGCTCCCAGATGATGACCCGGAGGCTGGCCAGGGGAGCAAGTTTTGTCTAGTTGCCATTGGCAGATTGCAGGCAAGTATGAATTTTCCACATCTCCTTCTCTTCATTTAGAGGGAGTTTCTCTTAGACTATGTTCATGTTAAGTTTCTTATACCCTCTAAATACAAATGAAGAATTCTGCATATTTGAGGAAAAGTTTTTATTGTGAACATAACTTCTTCAATGTAGCAAAACTTGAAATCTGAAAAGAAGGAAGTCTTTTCCCCTATTGTTGTTCATAATGGTTCTGCTGTGTTACCACGGTTGGTCTTGAACTTCTGGGCTCAAGTGATCCTACTTCCCTAGCTTCTTGAGAATGGGGACTATAGGCCATTCCTCCCCTGACCTTTATTTCTTATTTTTAGCTTTATAATGCTTAGTTTTCTGTTTGTGGTTCACTTCCCGTTTCCCTCCAGTACTTGGAATCCAAGGCCTTCAAACTCAGTACATCATACGGCCTTTAAAAAACTTTTTTGTTGTTTTTAAAATTTGAGATAGGATCTTGTTAAGTTGCACAGGCTCGGCTTGAACTTGTGATCTTCTTGCTGCTGCTACTTATTACAGGATGCAGCATCATCTTGTAATCTAGGACTGTTAGGATTATAAGCATGCAGCATCAGGTCCATCCAAAAAAATCTCTCTTATTACATGACTAACAGCAGGCAAGTAGAATTATTTTGATTCTTCTCCTAAACAAAGAAGTTTCTTGGTTACTTAGACCATAATTTTCTTGTGTAAAAAGAAGTATAGCCTAATCAGAGCAAGTGCAAGGTCCTGGGTTCAATCCCTAGTTGTGTGTGTGTGTGTGGAAGAGGGAGTAAGTAGGCTTGGTTTGAATTCATTTTCTGTTTACTAATTTGTTCAAAGGTACATAAGTGGGAGTAGAGCTAGATTTTATCTGATTGAGATTGCATTTTTTTCTTTTCAAGATGAAATGTGAAAGTTTAGAAATTTGTGAAACTGAATCTCATGCTGTGAAAATACCTATGAAAAGGTCTACAATACATCTGTAAGGAATAGTATCACTCTGCCTCACTTTTATCTTTTCACTCCTAGGTAACTAGTTCTCCTAACTGTACAGACATGAGCAATGTTTGCCAGCCAACAGAGTTCATCTCCCGCCATAACATAGAAGGGATATTCACTTTTGTGGATCACCGTTGTGTGGCCACTGTTGGCCACCAGCCACAGGTGAGCAGCTGAGGCTATACCTCCCACACTTAGGCCTGTTTTCTCTTGCCAGTGTCATCACACAGTCATATAGTTCCAGAGTAGCCAAAGTATGTCAGTTCAGCTCAGAGAAGGTGATGGTCTCAGTCTGTCAGGTGCTGAATTTATTCTTCCTTCCAAGGCTATTATTTCCTGTATAGAAATATGGTTTGTGAAGCTGTGGGAGTAGAAGGCACGAATATATATTCATTTTTGTTATTGTTAAGTGTTCATTTTAATTGGCGATAGTGATATGGTAACCTAGAGGAATAATGACTATCATTTATAATTTACTTAACAAACCTATTAATTATCCCTCAATTGGCTTATGATATATAAACTTTTATTTTTTTCATTTGAGACAGAGTCTCATTTTGTAGTTCAGGCTGGCCCTGAGCTTACTATGTAGCCCACGCAATCCTCCAACTTACAGCAATCCTCCTGCCTCTGCCTCCTGAGAGCTGGGACTACAGGCCACCATGCCTGGCACTATGGTGTGTGGTACTGATTGCTGCTGGCTGTGAGTCACCATGCCTGACATTGTCGTATGTGGTTACTGGAGATCAAACTCGGGACCTTGCACTTGGAAGGCAGGTGCCGGAACCACTGGGCTAAATCCCTGGCCCTGATGATATATATGCTTTCAAAACTGTCAGTGCCACTCAGTGACTTTGGCTGGGATTGTGAGATGACTAAGAAAGGGGAATCTTTTTTTTTTTTAGGTTTTTTGAGACAGGGTCTCACTTTGTGGTTCAGGCTGGCCCTGAGCTCAGCCTCCAACTCACATCACAGCAATCCTCCTGCCTCTGCCTCCCAAGTGCTGGGATCACAGGCGTGAGCCACCACGCCCGGCACTGTGGTATGTGGTACTGGTTGCTGCTGGGGTGAGTCTCCACGCCCAGCATTGTATGTGGTTATACCGGGGATTGAACCTGGGTCTTTGCACTTGCAAGACAGGCGCCAGAACCAGTGAGCCAAATCCCCGGCCCCAAACTTTAACTACTGTTAAGAAAAAAAAAAAAAAGTTGGGCATGGTAGTGTGCACCTGTAATCTCAGCCTTGGGAGGCTGAGGCTCAGACTGAGGCAGGAAGATCACTGAGTTCAAGGCCAGCCTTGGGTACATGGTGAGACCCTGTCTCAAAAAACCACTCCAAGCCCCTAAAAAATACTGAGTAAAAAATCAATCACAAACCATAGAAAGTATTTGCAAATCGTATCTGGAAAGAGGATTTTTCTCTAGAATATATAAATAACCCTTCATACTTACTAAGACAAACCTAAGACAGGATATATAAAATCCAAGTCTCCAGCTAATGGACCAAGAAAGTTGAATGACTGCAAAAGTATACATAGTTATCATATTCTGCTTTTACTCTTTTAGGAACTCTTAGGAAAGAATATTGTAGAATTCTGTCATCCTGAAGACCAGCAGCTTCTAAGAGACAGCTTCCAACAGGTAATTTTTCTCCTGGGTTGGACCTCAGTATACATTTCTATCTATCACAGTACTCCACACTTATTCCTATGTTTATACATAGGAATATATTTATTTGTTACTATCTCTTTTTTTAACTGTTAGGAAGAATCAAGAGATTACTTTCTGTTTATGACACTAGGAACTAGTATAATCTAAAATTGCTTTTTGTGGAGATTACTTTTACAAAACAAAAGGAAAATGAGGCTAAAACCAACTTAGTTTTATTTGTAGAAACCTCCATTGGTACTGTGAAAATAAATTCTCAGGTCCAGGGGATATATCTAGGATGGAAGAGCAATACATAAGCTATACTCAGTGTTATTGAACTTAAATTTCTGATTTAGATTTGTAAAGGTAGCTCACCGTTTCTTTAATGGACTTTTCAACAAAAGTGGAGAAACAATGTTCTCTATGGAAATGTTACTCTTTTTAACTAGAATGATCAGATCACATGGGATTCTGGGAAGAAATCTGACAATTATACTTTCTCCTTATTTAGTCACTTAATTTTTCCTGCCTTGGTTTTTTGTTTGTTTTCCATGGGGTGGGGGTGTTAGTGGGGATCAAATCCAGTGCCTTATACACTCGAGGCAAACACTACCGCTGAGCACATCCCAGCCCTCCTGTGTTATACTAATGTTGAAAAAGACTAGTGCTTCAGGGAGAACACCATAAGAGTCTTAGGATCGTAGCTTGGTAAAATTCTTATTTAATTTGGATGGGGGCTTTTTTTCCTGAATTCCACTGATAGCCTGAAAACCGTTTTAGGTGGTGAAGTTAAAAGGGCAAGTGCTGTCTGTCATGTTCCGGTTTCGGTCTAAGAATCGAGAATGGCTCTGGATGAGAACCAGCTCCTTTACCTTCCAGAACCCTTACTCAGATGAAATTGAGTACATCATCTGTACCAATACCAATGTGAAGTATGTATCCTTCATTCTTTTTCCAGGGCTTTTCACCTGCAAAGTCTGCATAGCCTTATAAAGCTATCTCCTTTTCTTTTTTTCTAATACTAAACACTCTTAAAGTTCCTTCTTTTCCACCTTAAGGGATTTGATGCAGTCGATCAGGGTAAAAAAAGATTTTCATAAACAATAATCCATAGAGGATGAATCATCAGATGAAAGAGGTTTATGTTTTAGTGTTAGAATATTATTTATAGCTAGTTTATTGATTGAGTCTGGCAGAATTTTCGTCTAAATCTTGGTTGGGCAAACTTTTTCCATAAAGGACCAGGTAGTAAATGTTTTAGACCATGTAAATGTTTTGTGGGCCATACAGTCTATATTGTAACTACTCTGGCATTACAGCTTAAAAATAATTCATAGGCAAATTGACATAACTTTATTCCAATAATCTGTTGTTTATAAAAACAAGCATTGAGATGGATTTAGTCAGTAATTTTCCTTAGATCACAATTATATTTCATACTTTTATTAGTTTCTGTTTTTTTATTGAGCTTTCTAAAAAAATTTTTTTACTGAGGTACATTTCTCAAAATGTACTGCTCACCTACTGAAAGAGTACAGTGTTTTTTAGTGTATCACACAATTAGTCAATTATTGCCACAATGTAATTTCAGCATATTTTCATCCTTACTAAAGAAATATGATAGCCAGGTATGGTGGCACAGGCGACTGAGGCAGGAGGATCACCATGAGTTTGAGGCCAGCCTGGACAATATAATGCATTCAAGACCACCCTGAAATACCTAGCGAGACCCTGTCTGTCTCAGGAGAACAAAAAAAGAATTGAAAAGAAACACTGCACCCACCCAGTAATATCATTTTCCATTCTCCCTAATTCTTTCAAAGCCCTATAACAACTCTAATTTACTGCCTATAAATTTGCCTTTTTTTAGGTTTTTTTTGAGATAGGGTCTCACTTTGTAGTTCAGGCTGGCCCTGAGCTCAGTCTCAAACTCACATCACAGCAATCCTCCTGCCTCTGCCTCCCGAGTGCTGGGATTACAGGCGTGAGCCACCACACCCGGCACTGTGGTATGTGGTGCTGGTTGCTGCTGGGCGTGAGTCTGCACGCCCAGTATTGTATGTGGTTACCAGGGATTGAACCCGGGCCCCTGCGCTTGCAAGACAGGCGCCGGAACCACTGAGCTAAATCCCCAGCCCAAATTTGCCTTTTTAGATACTTAATATAAGTAGAATCATAAAATAAGTAGTTCTTTTGTGATGTTAGTGTAACATGTATAATGTTTTGAGGAACACTCATGTTACAGCATACATCATTTCTTACTTTCTTCTTACTGCCAAGTAGTGTAATAGTCCATTGTGTGCCTGCAACACATTTTGAATGCTTCTCTGAACATTTCTATACTAGATTTATATGGAAATCTTCTATTACTCTTAGTACACACTCTGAAGTAGAATTTCTGGGCCTCTTGGTCTGTTAGCTTTCTATTGCTGTGGCCAAAGTAACCTGAGAAAAATAAAAGAGGAAAGAATATATTGCCTCACGGTTTTAGAGATTTCACCCTGCATTTACAGCAGCATTTTGGTCCTCTGGGCTGTGACTAGAATCTATGGTTAAGTACAGCTTAACGCATTTTAGGCTGCTTGTTAATCTAGCATCTCCAGGCTTCTCCAAACTCTTCCCACTAGACAGGTCCAAAGGCTTTTGAACCATGCTTTCAGGTACAGACACACAGCAACCCTGTTTTTCTGGTACACATTCTGTCTTAGTTAATTTTTATTGCTATTGACACAACGTACCCAACACCTACAAGTAAAAGGAGAAAAGGTTGATTTTGGCTCATGGTTTGTATAGGTTTCAGTCCAGAGTCAGCTGGCTCCAAGGCGGGGTGGCATGGCAGAGGCCCCTCAGAGGGAGAGACAGTCCAAGGCAAAGCAGAGCAGGCAGAAGGCAACAAGGCAGCAGTGGAAAAGCAGAGCCGGTTGCCCACCCTTACGTGGTGCCGCTAACTCTGCATCACACAGCCTAGACCCGCCACCCCTGAAGGCCCTACCAGTGACTGTGTGAGGCTTTGGGGGACATCCAGACACCGCTGTGTGTTGGTGGTCAGTTGTCAGGTTGTCTCTTCACACCATCTAGGCTACTTTTGCAGAACTGGTTATCTTTAACATCTTAAAGGTCAGACTGTGAATAATGATACCAGAGAAGATAATACCCGATTGAACCTTTAGAGATAATAAGGTTTAGATCTTTGCCAACTAAATAAAGCACGGTAAACTTAGAAATATTTTTAAATTTAGGACTCATATATATCTTAATCTTTATGAGACTGAAATTGACCCTTTTAAATTTTATTTTGGGACAGGATCTCACTATTGCTCAGAGTCACAGACTTAGAATCCTCCTGAGTATCTAGGGTTACGAGCAAGTACCATCATTTCATGTTTCCATTTTGTTTAAATTTTGAAAAGGTTTTTCAGATTTTTTTTCTTTAGGTTTTTTTTTTTTTGAGACAGGGTCTCACCCTACAGTTTGGGCTGACCCCGGAGCTCAGCCTCGAACTCACAGCACAGCAATCCTCCTGCCTCTGCCTCCCGAGCGCTGGGACCACAGGCGTGAGCCACCACGCCTGGCACTGCGGCATGTGGCATTGATTGCTGCCGGAGTGAGTCTCCACGCGCAGCATGGTACATGGTCACCGGGGATTGAACCCTGGCCCCTGCACCCGCAAGACAGGCGCCAGAACCACTGAGCTACATCCCCGGCCCCCAATTTTTTTTTTTTTTTTGGTAGTGCAGGGGATTATTCTGGTAATAATTCTTTCTTTTCTTTTTCTTTTAAGGTTTTTTTTTTTGAGACAGGGTCTCGCTTTGTGGTTCAGGCTGGCCCTCAGCTCAGCCTCCAACTCACATCACAGCAATCCTCCTGCCTCTGCCTCCCGAGTGCTGGATGACAGGCGTGAGCCACCATGCCTGGCACTGTGCTATGTGGTACTGGTTGCTGCTGGGCGTGAGTCTCCACACCCAGTATGGTATGTGGTTACCGGGGAATTGAACCCGGGCCCTTGTGCTTGCAAGACAGGCGCTGGAACCACTGAGCTAACTCCCCGGCCCCTTTCTTTTCTTTTATATATTGTTTTCTCACCCTTTTTTTTTTTTTGAGACAGGGTCTCGCTTTGTAGTTTAGGCTGGCCCTGAGTTCAGCCTCCAACTTACATCACAGCAATCCCCCTGCTTCTGCCTCCCGAGTGCTGGGATTATAGGTATGAGCCACCACGACCGGCACTGTGGTATGTGGTACTAATTGCTGCTGGGTGTGAGTCTTCACACCCAGTATTCTATGTGGTTAACCGGGGGATTGAACCTGGGTCCTTGTGGCTTGCAAGACAGATGCTGGAACCACTGAGCTAAATCACCGTCCACACCGTGATTATTTATTTATTTATTTATTTATTTATTTTTTAGGTTTTTTGAGACAGGGTCTCGCTTTGTGGTTCAGGCTGGCCCTGAGCTCAGCCTCCAACTCACATCACAATCCTCCTGCCTCTGCCTCCCGAGTGCTGGGATTACAGGCGTGAGCCACCACGCCCGGCACTGTGGTATGTGGTACTAGTTGCTGCTGGGTGTGAGTCTCCACACCCAGTATTGTTATGTGG
>PVIR01026573.1:0-23757 GCA_004026965.1 Petromus typicus | reverse complement strand
TGAGCATTTCTTCATATGCTTCTTAGCTGCTCTTACTTCTTCCTCTGAAAAATATCTGTTCATTTCAGATGCCCATTTTTGAATTGGGTCATTAAATTTGGGTGGGCTGATTTTTTTGAGCTCTTTATATATTCTAGATAGTAGCCCTTTATCTGAGGAACAGCTGGTAAAGATTTTTTTCCCACATTGTTGGTTGCCTATTTGCACTGTTGGAGGTTTCCTTTGCTGTGCAGAAGCTTTTTAAAAGAATGAGGTCCCATTTGTTGATTTCCTCAGCCAACTCCTGTGCTATAGAAGTTTTGTTCATGAAGTCTTTCCCTAAGCCAATGTCTTCAAGAGTTTTACCTAACATGTTTTGCAGTAGGTTTAGAGTGTCTGTTTTAATATTTAGGTCTCTTATCCACTTTGATTTTAGCTTGGTACACGGTGAAAGAGTTAGATCTAGTTTTAGTCTTTGGCAAGTTAAAGCTCAGTTTTTCCAGCACCATTTGTTAAAGAGGCTATCTTTCCTCCATTGAGGATTTTTGCTCCTTTGTCAAAGATGAGGTGGCTCGGTGTACCTCGTGTAGTTTCTGGATCTTCTAGTCTACTCCATTGATCCTCAGGTCTGTTACTTTGCCAGTACCACGCAGTTTTTATCATGGTGGCTTTATAGTATAGTTTCTCAACAAGGATTTCTTGAATGTATCTTGTATTCTGAACTTGGCTGTGGGGCTCAGCCCCAGACCCCCCTCTGCAGGGCTCTTCTAGTAGTAGCCATGGTCCCAGGAAGCTAAACACTGGGAAATGCTTCAGGAAAGGGCCCTGCAGCTGTGATGTGATGTACAGATTGGCTCTTCAGTAACTGAGAATAAACTATGAAAACAAAACACATTTTGATATGGTGAAAATGACTAAATATAAAAATACATTTTTTAAAGTCCTTGATGCAGGGGTGGGGGAACATTACAAAAAGGAAAACAAAGTCTATTTGGAAAGGTAGTCCTCCTTTAGGGCTGAAGACTACAAAGATGCAGAAAGCATAAACTGGGCAAGTTGACTCATCAAATCCCAGAATATTTGAAAAAGAGGAAGCAATGACTTCCCAGTAAGATGAGGGCCATAGTAATGGAATATAACAGGCTTGGATTAGTGAGTGTAGGATTTGGGTACCAAACTCTCTGCAACTTAATGTCCTCATCACCACAGTGGGCAGATTGGACCCAATGACCTGAAAGATCTGTGGCTCTAAGAAATTAATTTTACATTCAGATGGAATTCCACACAAAATGTTAGTAAAGGAGCTGTTACAATGTTCCAAGAAAGGTGATAGCACCTCTGAGGAAGCCTAGAGATCTGGACCCCTCATTGTGTAATACCAGAGTGATAAAGCTATATGCCAGAGGCCACAGAGCACAGTAGGGGAGGGCTGTGGCTGGAACCCAGAACTTCTGAGTCCTGTGTTCTCACCCCTTGAGGACATTTGAAGTTCATTAAGACCAGAGTCTAGTCATCCATTCCTCTGTAGCAGGCTGCCCCAGACCTAGGGATTAAACATCAGATTATGGTAGCCTCTGATGGTTTTGTGGGTTGATGGGGCTCAGGCGGTGGTTCTCCTGTGGTACATCCCCCATGGGTGTCAGTGTGGGTCAGAGCTGTGGGGGACGTGTTCTGCGGCTGGATGTCACTGCTGGCTATGGACTGGGAGCTCAGCCCAGGCTATCACCGGAGCACTAGCTCATGTTCCTCCCACGGATGGCAACGGAGTTCCCTGGTCCCAGTGACAGCCTATCCACCCCCAAGGCTTCCCTCCTACCAGCATTTGCAGTATTTTGACTTGATAATGACTCGGAATATTTGCCCTTTCTGCATCCAATCCATATCTTTCTATTCTGCAAACCCATTTGACATCTAGTGGACAGCTGCAGAGTTTGGCTCTTTTTTCTCCTTTTTCATGTTTTTCCAATGTCCTGAAGCTCACTGCGGTTTCCACAAGTCAGCTCCGGTCCCAACAGCAGTTCGATGAACTCTGCTCCTTGTGCATTCCAGAACTGCCGCTCACATCTGATGAATCCCTTCTTAGTTCCAAGGAGATATTTCAAAGGCTGACTCTGCTGCGTGCTCTGGGAAGCCGCTGCCACTGGAACTTGTCTCTCTCTGGGGCTGCTGCTCCCTCCTGAGCATGTGAGACTGTCATCTGGGCTTCCTGCTCACTCCTTTGAAACATAGTCACCTTGTCTCAGATACAATGTCCTCAGACTTGGAAACTCATTGCGCCAAAAGTGTCTACAACTTATTTTTTCCCTCTTAGATTTTCTTTATTATTGATTTTCCATTTTTAGCACAAGATTGATCACCAGCAAAATACCAATTTACATACAGATTCTGCTAAACTCAGCATCTTATATACTTGGGACTTTTTCATCCATAAACTAGTTTTTTTAAAGAGAGAGATTCTGTTATCAGAAGCGTCTCTGGTGACACTCAAGATGGTGAGTAGGGAACAAACCCAAGAGGACGACAGCCTGGTGGGGTGAGGTGAGCGCCGCTGATTGGTGAGCACAGTACATGGGGAGCCAAGGTCTCAGGTAGATGCCCACAGGAATGTGTTAATATGTTGCTCAATCCTGTGGCTACAAGCAAACCTGCAAGCCTTGATCATCAGGTAAAATACGAGTTCATTCAGCAAATACTCTTCGGTACCTATTCTGTGCCAGCCACCGTTTAGATACAGGAGACAGAACAGACATGAGACCTCATACCCATGAAGGCTGAGAACATGGGAAGTGAAGGTCAGATAACTGCACACACAGTCATCTAACCAGCAAAGTGATAAGTGTTGAGAAAGAAGACACAAGGTTGCTATGAGGGTGTATCATAGCAAATTTAAGTTAAGGGTTGTTGAAAGCAATAATGAAGTAAGTTAGAATTTATCACACAAGGACCAGAAGCCTTTGAAGGGTATATTAGTATTAAAGCTAAGCTTTAGTAACAGACTCAGACATACCGTGGCTTAACTGAGATAGAATCTAATTTTTCCCTCACACAGTAGGATGGCAGGGCAGCCTTGCTCAGAGGACATTTATGAACTTGGGATTCTAACACACAGTAATTTCTCCTTCAGCAAGAATACTATCCTCAAATGCAGGCATGAAGGTGAGTTGCTAACCCAAACATGTCCCAACTTCTGGAAAGGAAAAGAAATCCAAGTGACTTCCTTTGAAGCAAGTGAGAGGGAAATGATGTGCATACCCTCCAATCATATTCCATTAGAGAGAAGAGAGTCTAATCATGTGGCCACAAACCACTGCAAAGGAGGCTAGGAAATGTAGTCTCCTGCTATGTAGCCATAGGCCCAGAAAGAAGACAAATTTTGGGTGAGGAGACTGGAACAAGCCTCATTCAAGGTGATTTAAGAATTGAAGTGATGAGATCTAATTTCCAAGTTTTTGCACCTTAAGCAGGATTCTGGAAGTCCCTCAGGTCAACGTGTATCCTAGGAGTATACAGATACAGTGGGATCCCCAGCTCCAGCAACTACTGCCATATACAATCCATTTTTGTGTTGTACAACACCTTACCTTGGTTAAGAATTCAGAAAAGGTGCCTTGGATGAGCAGGCTCAGCACCATGCTGTAATCATGTTCCAGATGGGAGGACTAAAAATCAGGGGTGACTCAGTGGCTGGAGGCTGCCATCAGCAGAAGGTGCTGCCTTCCCACAGCTGGCCAAGGACCTGGGAGCACTTCAAGACTCCTGGAGTGCCTGCATGTGACCTTTCCATGTGGCTCTTCCTCCTCAGAGCATGGCAGCCTCAGAGTATGAATTCCTCACATGATACCTGGAGCTGCAAGAACATCAGTTCTAGTGGAAAAGGCAAACACCCTCTTGCTTTCTGCAATCTATCCCTGGAAGTCATCAGTATCATTTCAAGCACTCTTTGGGTTTTTGTATGTGTGGGCGGTTATGAGTGAGTTAAAACTTATCTAGCCAGACATGGTGGCACAGGCCCATAATCTTGGCATTTGGGAGACCGAGGAAGGAGGGTCACTAAAGATTTGAGGCCAGTGTGGGCACAAGGTGAGCTCAAGGCCAGCCTGAACTACATAATGAGACCTTAACTCAAAACACAAAAAACAAGCAAAGAAACAAAAACACTTGTCTCGCTGCCTCAATGGGAGGAACATGGAGGTTACATCTAGATAAGCTTGTGCAAAGGAAAATGACTGAAGCCATCTCTGGAAAACACACTGGCACAGTGGTCACGTACCTGGCCACATATGAAATCAGTCATCTCTCCCCCAACACTCCTGAAGTCTCACCTCATTATATCAAGTTGTCCACGTAGGGAAGCAAAGTCTCAGGGACCTTTATTGGGAGGAGTCAACATTCCTAAGGACCGTTTCTCTTGAGAGAAGCTCTCTGTCCTCTACACCAGCAGCCTACAGGATTAGGACCAGTGCTGGGTGTTTGAAAGTCAGTACTCCTGTTCAAAATAGGGAGGAGAGAAAGTTCTGGTGGTCACAGCTCACAGCAGTTCTCCGATCTAGGCTAAGGTTCCTGTCCGTGGGCATATTCTTTGCTGCTCTCAAGGGCTCTGCCTGTGGAGCTGTCTTTCCTGTTCCATAGTACATGACATGTGGAAAAAAACTGACTAGATTATTCAGTCTGCTTCTTGCTCTTCAGAATATGGGGGTCAAAAGGCCTCTTTTTATTTTCTTCCTTCTTGATTAAAGTTGACCTGATTCCTTTTAACAAATACTCTTTTTTAATTTCTCTCTTTCTTATTGCATATCAATATACAATCAATTCCACCAAACCAATCACCAGTTTCTTTGAGAGAGGTTCTTCTCTCTTAGTCCTTGTGGGACAATGTCCTCCACATTCTTCAAAGTCTTATTGTGAAATGCAAAATATCTACAAGACCTAAGCTAGACATCTCTAAAAGGACTTTTATCTTCCTAGCAAAGTCTCTGAGGTAAGACCTTAGCTCCTTCTTAGACTCAAACCCGGAATGATACAGCTTATTTTGAAGTCAACTTCCAGATCCCATTTTTACCTTAGGATTATTTCATGGCTCAAAAATCTGTGCTAAGACCTTACTATGGCCTCTGAATTATTTTTTAAATTTATTTTTTGGAGACAGGATCTCACTCTGCAGTTCAGGCTGGCCCTGAAGTCACTATATAGCCCAGGCTATTCTTAAGCTCACAGCAGTCCCCCTGCCTCTGCCTTCCAAGTGCTGGGATTACAAGCATGAGCCACCACAGCCAGCACTGAGCCTCTGAATTATACTATTACACTTAGGAACTCACTGATCAGTCTAACTCTCTCCTCTGATTTTGTTATAGGCAACCAGAAGCCAGAGAGCACCCTCAGTTCTCTACCCAGAAATCAAGCTTAATGTTTTTCATTTTACACACTATCTCAGGAAGCAGTTTTTCCAGACGCTTTTCTACTAATAAGAAAAGCCTGTCTTGCCTTGACCTCTAATAATATGTTCCCACAGTGTTCTTTAAATTCTCATCACTCTCTGGGAACTCTCATTTCCTTGAGCCTTCCTAGCTTGCTTGTCCTCCCCTCACTAAGGACTTCCAAAAGCCTCCTGCTTCTGCTTCCCAAAGCTAATTCCACGTGTTTGAAGGTGTCCAAGTTTCAAAGTGCTGATTCTATTTCTTGCCTCCAGATTTAGTTTCACAAAATAGGCATCTTGCTGCACTGACGGTCTGCACGGCTCAGGATGCAGAGGCTGTGGTGGGGAAGTCTCGGCTCTGCGCTGCCTGGGGTCTCAGAAAGGAACAGCTAAAGGTTGGGAGTGACATCATCTCTGGGAGTTCGGATTGTGTGAAGATGCCTTCAGTCAGAAGTCTGTGCCACCCATGCCACTCCATCCTTAGCTCCCTCACAACATGGCTGGCTTGAGACAGCCACGCTTCTTGCTCCTGCATGAATATTCCAGAGACCGAGGTAGAAGCTACATGATCCATAGGACCAAGACTCATAAGTCTCACGTGGTCACTTCCGCCACATTACATTGGTTACAGCAGGTCACAAGCCCATGCAGATTCTAAAGGGGAGACACAGAAGCCTCCTCCGGCCAGCACGGTGTCCAGTATGCATAGTAAAGGGATGTGAGCTTTTTGAGGCCATCCATGGAAAACAGAATCTGCCACATCCAGGAAGGTCATTCCTGACAAAGCAGAACTGAAACTTGTGTTTGTGCCTGGACCCCTGCACTTTCGCTACACCACACGGACAAGTCAATAGCATCATTTGCATGAATGAAGGAACTTATGTTATTAAAAAGAAGGGATGAAACATAAGGCAAGAAGCCAAATTCAGTCTCAATTGAACATTCTCTGTATTACAAATGCAGCATAAATATATGTTTTCCATAGCTTGCGCAGAGCAAACAGCTGCATTTATTTGCGTCCAAAAACATGGAAAAGTTCCAAACTATAAACAAAATGGGAGAAACTTGAGAAAACTATGCAAACTTCCAGAAGCCTAAATCTCCATAAAAAAATAGTTATTCAGTTGATTAATGCAGGTGCTTCAACTTACTCTGAGCCTAAAGTGTTTGACTTACAAATAACTCCTCAGCCATGTAAGGATATCACTCTGTCACTCTCTGGGAACACTTGTATATTGGGGTAAGCAGTCAAATGCTTGTTAACCTTCTTTATGTATACTTCATCCACTCTTCAACATACAGTCTCTGCTTCTGCCTCTGCCTCTTTGTCTCTGTCTGTCTGTTTGTCTGTCTCTCTCTCTCTTCCTCTCTCTCTCTCTCTTCCTCTACACACACACACACATACACACACACACACACACACACACACACACACACACACACACACACTCCTATAGCCCCCTGGAACCCTTTAGAGTTCCTGAGATCCTTAAAAAGACAGTTATATTCCCATCTCCAAGACTTGGTTGGCTTGAACAAAAGTCAGGGCATCTGGAGTTCTACAGATCCATACAATCTATTCTTCTCTACCTGAATTCTTTCTTTTGCCCCCTGCATAAAGATATACTCTGGAAGGAGGATGGAACCAAAGAACCTTTATAAAAACTTCTCACCACTTTGCCTTCCTCTATCATATTCTGTCTCTGGTCTGGGAAGGTGAAAATGTCAGGCAATGTGTTGTTCCCTACAATTCAGCATTAGCAAAATAGCTTCCTTGAAAGGATTCTGTTACATCTTTGTCTTTGAACATAAACTAGGTTTTCTCTGAAAATTCAGTTCAAATTTGATATGTATTGGGAATTCCTTTAGTTGTGGTAAGGATTTAAAAAGATGAAGAGGTGAAACAACATCTTGCATTTACCATGGCCAAGCAATGTGTTAGCTGGCTTTCTACAGACACATACACTGGGTGGTGGTGTCATAAAAGAGGTTAAGATTCATATTGTGTGTGCAAACAATGCAGGTGGTCTGGAAGGAAGCGGTGGGAGGAGACCAGAAAGGAGGGCAAATCAGGATCAGTGAGTACACGCTCCTCGGGGAGGGTCCAGAGAATCCCAGTGGCCCGCATGGTACCTGTGAAGGGTGGAGGCTCCCCACCGACTGCCTAGGTTCTCCACATTGACTGCCTGGATTTCCCTCAGATTCTTTTGGAATTCACAGGTTCCTGCCGGGGCAAGTTTTAACCAAGGCTGGGAGATCCAGGCCTCTCATTTCTGCTCCCACTATTCTCACCTTCTCTGCTCCAACCTCGCCAGCTCACTCAGGCCGACTGCTTAGAATGCTCCTCCAGAGCTGTATGGGAGCACACTTCATCCTCCAAAAGTGTCATGATTTGTTGCGGTGGACTGAAAGTTGATGTGGGTGTTGTCATGGTCTCCATAGGAGGGAAGGGTCTTCCTGTCCGGTCCCCCCCCCCTTCCCCTCATGCGCCCAGGAGTGGAAATGAATCAAGAAGGGAGGAGAGCAGAGACCAAGAGGAATGAAGAGAGGTTCATCAGGCTGGGCAGATGACACCCCTGACTGAAGGAGTGTTTAGGGTGATTCAAAATGACCTGGTATGGCACTAAGCTTCCTTGACAAGTTGCTGTAGCAATGTGCACTTGGCTGTCTGTGTGCCTAATTTAGATGAAGAATTGGTATCCACACTAGCATAATGCTCTAGGACTTACCCACCAGTATGAAATCAGTCTCAATACCAACATTTTTCAGTGCCATAGGTCCGGTGCAGATCCTCAGTCCCAGCAAGGCCTGGCCAAATGTCTTGTGACTTCTGCATTTTCTAAATTGATCACCAAGTGCCCTGTCTGTGCATTCTCAAAACACAGCTGCTTCAAGGTCCTCAAATCTACTCAAAACCTTTGCCTTTTATGGTCACTTTAAGGAAGAGCCAGAAGTCACAGGATGCCAGACCTTGTCTATAATCTGTGGTACTTTCTTGCCAACAGAAACCATAGAGATGGTAGCAATTCTTCTCAGAGTGAGACAGTAAGAGTTCTAAGGAGATTAGGAAACTCTACAAAAATCTTTTCTCCCTCCTAATCATTAGCACCATTACCAACATAATTTCCATAATCATCTTTATAATTAGTTGAAGTGGATGGGGAGCTGCATACCAGCCTGATGAAAAATACGTGGGGAAAAAAAGAAACTTTGTAGGTGATTGAAAAACCTCTCATAGAAATTCATGCCATATTTTTCCAGGTATATTCTCCTCTCCCAGGCTTTTAATGTGGCTGAAATGAACCTCTGACTTCCTGCCACAAAGATGCCCTGACTTCCCACCTCGGGGCCTCTGCTCATCGAGCCTCCCACCACTCCCACCTCAGAATCCCCCACCTACCAGTCCCTCTTCGGAGCCTCCTAAAAGACTGATAGGAGCCTCTCCTGCAGCTCTTCTCCTTTGCAACTTTATAATACACGGTCATGTGCTGCATAATGATGATTCTGTCCTTGATAGACTACTTATGGTGTCACAAGGTTGTAATGGAGCTAAATAATTCCTAACACCTAGTCACGACGCAACACTCACATGCTGGTGATGCTGCTGGTATAAACTAACTGTGCTGCCAGCTGTGGACAGGATAGCGGTACAGTTATGGACAGTAAATTACATTTGGCAAAGAACATTGCGTCACTGGTTGATCTATTTCCTGTACTATATCTTTATCATTATCTTACAGTCCCACTAATACAAAAGTGCACTTTTAGAAGCATAGTACGCTGCGTTAATGCTGTCTCATAGTCACTGCATGTCCTGAGTTTACCGTTTTCCTTCGTACTTGATTTAGCCAGGCAGTTTTGCTCATGGCCGCTTCAGAACTATACTACGCATGCGCACCACAAGGAATAAATATCCACTCTATCAGGGGCACCCAGGTTGGTGCTTATGAGGTTTGGTGGCTAGGATTACCCTAATAGCTGAAGTTGATTTTAATATTGCTAGAAAAGGGCCAGGGATTTAGTTCAGTGGTTCCGGCGCCTGTCTTACAAGCGCAAGGGCCCGGGTTCAATCCCCGGTAACCACATGCCATACTGGGCGTGGAGACTCACGCCCAGCAGCAATCAGTACCACATACCACAGTGCCTGGCGTGGTGGCTCACTCCTGTAATCCCAGCACTCGGGAGGCAGAGGCAGGAGGATTGCTGTGATATGAGTTGGAGGCTGAGCTCAGGGCCAGCCTGAATCACAAAGTGAGACCCCGTCTCAAAAAAAAAAGAAAATATATTGCTAGAAAAAAGTGCCACTGGTATGTGATACTTGATTCTCTCAAGGAAGTAATTGTTGTCCATTTTGGACTCTTGTGAGGTGTGATCGAACAATATGGTAGATGTTTAAATATTTAAAAATTCATTTTAGTAAAATATGTTTTAATAAAACATATTTAAATAAAACAGTTTTAATAAAACGTTGCCATGAGCACTCTTTCTTACCCACTGTTCTTGCCACTTTCTGAAGCACTTCTACAAGTCCTTTTCTGTGAGCGTCTTTAGTGGGGCTACCACAGCTGCTTCAAGGTCCTCAAATCTACTTAAAACGTCTGCCCTTTATGGTCACTTTAAGGAAGAGCCAGAAGTCACAGGATGCCAGACCTTGTGTATAAGGTGGGTGGGGACACACCACCGTGTTTCCCTCAGGGTGGCTTTCCACTGGACGACAGTGCACAGCAGCAGCATCGACTATACTTCCTTTCATCCTTTAGAAAGGTATTTATGAAAGAAGACATTCAGAACTGCTTCAGAAAGTGCCAAGAGCAATGGAACAAATGTGTCCAAAGGGATGAGGACTCTCATAGGGGATTAGTAGCAATGCTTCTTTTATTTAAAAAATTTTTTAAATTTAAACATTCACCTTGTATTGGATTAGTCCTTGTAAATTTCAGTTTCGGTCATGGAAGGTTTCAAGACCATTTCCATTTTCAGAAACACTCAGTCTGAGCACAGCCTCATCTTAGGAAAGGGAGGTGTGACAGGTTTTGGCGGTTCTTTCCAGAAGACACTAGCTGAGATGTTCTTTTAGTCCCATCAACTACATGGAACCGCTGTTCTTGACAAGCGGGGATTAGAGATGGGTTAGAAATCACGCTATGTGAATTCCATCTTAACGATCATAAAATTCCTCTCTTCTCAGTCTTGACTTACCAAACAGCCTGCCTGATGTTCTGAGCTGCACCTGAGAAGGGAGGAGTCTTTGACTCTGAGAGTCACCACTGAAACTATAGAAGCCTCTTGCTTTCCAAGGGGCTGTCACTGGTAGTTTTTGGTGTAGTTATTCCTTATAGAATAAAATCTAAATGCTTTTGCCTGGAATTTAAGGCCCTCCACTGTCTGACCCCCACCTTTCTTTCCACTCAAAAAATATTTGTTCAGTACACTGCACATTGACCCACTTCCATTCTTTTTCGGGGACTGTTCCACCACCACCATTATATGCACAAATACATATTTTTACATATGACACAGTGAGATATATAACCTTATTCATGACAGACACACTCACACTGCAGTGACCAATTAAGCCTAAACCTCTAGTGTCTTAGAAAATGACAAGTTTATATTTTGCTTGTGCTATACATTCATGAAGAGAGAATGGTGTGTGTGGTGTTGTGTGTGTGTACATGTGTGTATGTGTGTGTAGGTACAGGGATGTGTCTCTGCTACACACCTGCTCTCAGGTGCCCAAGCTGATGACTTTTCTACCATCTCTGGTTGCAGCCTCTAGGGTGGCAAATTCTTCTTCAAGCAGAAGGAAGAGAAGTAACATCCCATTGGTCAGAACCAATCACATGACAGTCCAATCACAAAAGAGTTGACAAATAGGTGAAGCAAATGTGATATTTAATGAACTACACTATTGTCTATGCCACTCATGTGTCTTCCAAGATATTCTCCTCCAACTCCAAACAATTCTTTCAATCTGATTCTGATTCTATGTACCCGCTCCTTGCAATAGATATTTTCTACATCATAAAATTATATTCACATCAAACTCACATCCATACAAATAAGAATCACTTACTACATGCCACTCTCCTGCTAACATGTATTAACTCATTTAAATCCATAGTCATCCTAAAAGGTACCTACTTTTGTTTAATGCAACTTACAGATAGGAAAACTGTAAGGCTAAGCAAGTATTCGAAGAGGATTCCAGCATAGCCAGTTTATGTCCACAGCACATACTCTGAAGTACTGCACTATACTGTGGCTCCTCTCTTTAACTTCCTTGTTAGCAAAGAGTAAATAGTAAAATCAATCCATTTCTTTATTTCTCATCATGCCACATACACTTTTAGGCACTCAAAGGTTTTTTAAAGGCTCTGCCCATCATTTCTACCTTTTCTTTCTTTCTTTTTTTAAGGTTTTCTGAGACAGGGTCTTGCTTTGTGGTTCAGGCTGGGCCTGAGCTCAGCCTCCAACTCACATCACAGCAATCCTCCTGCCTCTGCCTCCCGAGTGCTGGGATTACAGGCATGAGTCACCACGCCCGGCACTGTGGTATGTGGTACTGGTTCCTGCTGGGGTGAGTCTCCATGCCCAGTATTGCTATGTGGTTACTGGGGATCGAACCTGGGTCCTTGCGCTTGTAAGACAGGCGCCGGAACCACTGAGCTATATCCCCGGCCCCATTTCTACCTTTTCTAACAAACATTTCCAACAGATCTGATCTTTGGTAATTTTTCCTTTCAGCATTGTCTGAATGCTCCGTTCATCCCAGGGATCATTTTAGGAGCTGCAATTGTAGCACCTTAAAAAGCTACAGGTCTTGAGAGAAGACAGAATGGGGCCTAGGGGACCACTAGGGATGCCAAGACAGAAAGTAACAGAAGCTAAGCAAGACAGTCATGAAAGACTTGACCACTTTATTTATATTGTGTTTGATTTTGCGCTTAAGAGACTGTTAAATTGAAGTAGGGAAGTGTGGCTGCTAAGTCTATTTGGTCTTCTTTTGAGCCTCCAAACTCTGTAAATACATCCAGATCCCCAGAGAGAACTTTTCTTTGCTTAAATGTGGATTCCTGGTAAACTGTAATCCCCTTCCACTGGCCGTGAGCCTTCTACAGACTAAATTTAGAAAAATTAAATTACAACCCAGCATGCTGCTTCCCAAGATGAAATGTATAGGGCAGAATACCTGAAAACACCAGGGGAAATGTTACTCAGAGGGAAGTGTCGGGGACCTGGTGATCAATCTCTCATGTCTATGATCAGAAAGGCAAAGGTCCTGTTCATTTAGAGAGAAAATGAGACTGCACAAGCCAATTTAGAGCCATCAGAGCGATGATAGGAGAGAAGCTTCGTTCTAATTATGCCTCTGTGTTCCAACCAGGCATGAAAGAAATTACAGTCAGCCTCTTTCAAAGGAAGCCATTCCCAATGCGCACATCCAGCGCCGCGCGCACAGTGAGGGCCGGTGAGTCAGGAGGAAAAATACTGGAAAATGAGCTTCTTCGATGACTAACAAAGAGGGGGCTGTTCTCGCCTTGTCCTGATGGAAAAATTGGTAGGATCTAAGGAATTAATAGGGAACTGGCAGCTCCTGCCTGGATGTTCTATCCTAAAAAGGGGGACTTGTATGTACTTAAATGGGAGGGGCTGGGCTGCATTAACATTCTATCCTAGGGAGAGAGGGGACTAAATTGTACTTTGTCATTAACCTACCCACAGCATTGCTCTGTGCTCTCTGGTGAAACAGTATTAATGTTCAAGTAAGCTTAAAATATGAGGTAGCTCCTGAACCAAAGTAGTATTTTTTAAATGCCTGCTAAGTTTTGTGATAAAAATCTCTAATTTAAAAGGCAAACATAGGGACAAGAGCACAGCTCAGTAGTGCAGCATGTATTTTACCTGACTGAGACCCCAGTTCAACTCCTAGTACTAAAATATAAAAGACAAGATAAAATAAGTGGTTTTTTAAAAGGCAAATGTAATTGGATGTTGGGATTTAAAGAAAAATGTATTTTTTGTGTGGAAAAGTAAGGTTTGTGTGTCTGCAATTTTGACACATCAATTTCTTCAACAATACAGAGTGAGTCTTGAAATAGGTCATATATTGTTTTAAGCACGGGAATAGCATGGTGAACAAGACCAAGTCCTTCTCCTCACAGAGTTTATATTCAGGAGGAAAAGATCAACAAGTGGTAGTAGTGATTTTTATTTTTTTATAATTGCTATCAAGAAAAATAAACAGAGTTATCTACTGTCATATCACAAACTATCCAAATTGTAGTGACCTTAAACAATGACTATTTTTTGTGATCTTGTGGGTCAAGAATTTAGGTAGGGCTCAGCTGGTTGGTTCTTCTGCTCCAGGTGGCACCAGCAAGGCTCAATCATTTGCTCCTCTGTGTCCAGCTATGGACCAGGCTGAAAAGTTCAAGAGTCACTCATATGGGTGTCATTACTTGGTGGTCTTCCACATGTCCTCCATCTCCTTCTATGGTGTCTTACCATCCGTCGTCTGGCATGGGCTTCTTTGCAGCATGCCTGCCCCACACAAAACAAAAGTAGAAACTGCCAAGCTTCCTAAAGTCCGGTCCTGGAATGACACACTACCACCTACTCTGTATCCCATTGGTCAAAACAGGACCACTCCAGACCCAAGACTGGGAAAAGAGAGTCTCCTTTCTTATTGAGCAGGATTGACTACACCATAGTCAGAAGCCATCTACTGAAGAAAATGACCATGTTAGATATTATGGTTTTAAGAAATGACATTTAATCTGGGATCTAGATGGAGTGAGGGTTGAGCTATGACAAAGATGGGAGGGAAAATGTTTCACACTCTAGTCCAAAGGAACGAAAAGCTTGAGGATAAAGGCCTTGAGACAGAAAATACACTATTGAAATGAAAAACACTTAGTCTATTGAAAGATTAAGAAAGAGGTCAAGGATACTAGGAATGTAGCTAAAGAAGAAGGACCAGAAATGTATGTAAGTCAATAGTGGAGACAGACAGGCAGTCAGATGACCAGCAGTCTTGAAGATCACAATTGGGCCTTCATATATTTCATTCCAAATATGATGAGATATTCTCCTAGTAACATAAAGCTATTTGGGCTGCCAAGAGAAGTAGATTTTGAAGGATAGAATTTCTCAATAATGTCAAAGTCTAACCATGATTCTAGGAATGGGAATTGAGATGAGATGAGAGAAAAGACTACTGGAAGATGACAGCTGAGAGGTGAGAGTGTTGGGTGTCCTGTCTACACAGTCCCAAAGCCTCTGAGAATAGAGTGTAACATGTTGGGGCTGGCTCTTCACTGTGAAGGAGATGTGTCTTGGTGGAGAGTAGGCAAGCACAGGGGGAAAGTGGTATATGGTATGGGGTTGCTTTCAAAGAGCTACAAGGAGAGGCAGGCAGAGGGGCTAGAGGCAGCAGTGTAGAAGGAGGAGGAGAACACCCTTCAGTATCCTCCAGGGGAAACCAGTGATGGTTAATAAAGGCACCAGGAAAAGATAGGCTGAGACAGAGAGGTGGCTGAAGACAGTGGATACACCATGACTACCAAAGCAGATGTTTTAGAGGCATCCTGAGAGAAACTTGGGACCAGGAAAGGTTGGTAGCTTGAGTCATATACTTCGGCCAAGCAGCTTTTGAAAGTTATTATGTGATGCTTCTGTTTGTGCCGTACATGACTGGTGTGTATAATGATAATGTTTGCTATGTTTACTGATAATGATACTGATAATGATAACGTTTACTGATGATAGCTATTTTTGGCAAGTATGAGTACCAAGCAGCTCACAACCATTGACAACGTCATTGGAGTTCAGGTGTGGGTCAACTCTTGCTTTACTGTCCTGCCCTTACAGCCAGCTTCCTTTCTTTCAAAACCATCTATCTCCTTCAAAAGACAATTTGCTGTACCTCCAGTGTGAGCATTGGGTTCTGACCACCTGCAGCCACTTTTCAGACCTGAGTTCTCACCCTTCACTGAGAGTCCCTTGCAGGACTTCTCCTGAACATAGTTGGCTGGGTTCCCCTCCCAGACTTTATAATTCAGGGGGTCTAATGTAGGGCCTGAGAATTGCATTTCCTGCATGTTCTTTGTTGATGAATGGAATCCCTGCCAAATCCATCCCTATCGAGAAGCTTAGAATGTGATCTTGTTTGGAAATAAGGTCTCTGCAGATGTAACTAGTGAAGATGAGGTGATGCTGGATTAGAGCTACTGCAAATCCAATCTGTAAGGGAGAGGAGACCCACAGACCCATTGGCACACAGGAAAGCTACGTGCAGCTGGAGCAGAGATGGGGGTGATGCACCTACAAGCCGAGGAAGATTCTTCCCCAGAGTCTCTGGAGGAGGATGCCATGCTGACACTTGATTTCAGACCTCTGGCCTCTAAATCAAGAGAAAACATTTCCACTGGTTTAAGCCTCTTCATTTATGGTAATTTGTTACAGTTACATTGGGAAATAAATATACCAAGTGATGCTGATGCTGTTGGTCTATGAAGTACAACGTGAAGACTGTTGTTTCTACCTTACTACAGGCCTAAGAGAATTGGCCCAAGATACTATGGATGGAAACCTCTGAGACAGTAAGTTAAAAGAAACTTTTCTCCTTTAAGGTGATCTTCCTCAGGTATTTTGTCACAGTAATAGAGAGCTAGATAACACAAACACCTTAGAGTTTTTCCTAGTTATAAAATCATACAGATGTTGTAACGAAAAGAAGGCACGTGTTAAATTTTTTAAAAAATTTTTTGTTTGACTTCCCCTTTAAGGTTCCACTCACTGCACAGTTAGTGAGAGGATAAAATATAGATGAACACTAAAGGGTGTTCTCTTGAGGATGGGACACATACATCAAGTAACAGTGTAAGGAGACCACAGAACTTACAAATATGGGGCTGCTTTGTCCCAGCCAGGGGGCGGCGCTTCCCATCCAGCAGCCTGTTGGGCAAGCTAATTTGAATGCTAGCTTTGTGATTAAAGATTATCTCAAAAATTTGGATTTATGTTAACTCCATATGTACTGTTAGAGTTTAAGATGTAGGTACTTAATACATAATTACTTGCAGTGTCCAGAGGATATCATCTCCTCCCCCATAGCCACTTTGTAGTGACTTTCCAGAGTGAACTTCAAGAGCTTCCTCTCTTCTCTGCCTGGAAATCAGATTTCTCTGTAGGACAATAATAAATATTTTTGGAACCATTAGCTACATTAGGTCTGTTTTCCCCTTTCTTAATTTACTGGTATAGTGAAATAATCTCAAGTGCGTTTTCATAGTTGCTCTTTGCTTCACAAACTCGCCCTTCCTGTGCTGTGCTGGGCCTAATGTCTAGGTCAGCTGGAGCCCTGTCTGACCCCCACCCCCACCGCCTCTACCTTCCCCAAGGTGTGGCCTGGATCTGCTCATCAAGTTTTCTACACAACAGGAAGAACTCAAAATGTACCACTGCTCACCTTGTGGGTTTCATAGAAAAATACAAATTATTACCTTTTAAAAATTAAAAAAAAAAAACTGAAATGCTTCCCCAAGTTCAATCTGAGTTTAGAAAATTCATTACAATGAAAAGGGAAGAAGAATTTTTTTTTATTGCGGATAGTTAGTGGCATTGATGGATCATGGCAGAGCCATCCACAATATGGCCAAATAATTTCGCTGGAGAGGATTTTATATAGCTACAGCTAAAATTCAATGAACTGATTCAGAAGACTCAGTATAAAATATAACAGTGGCTTCGAGTGCCAAATCAATTTGGGGGCTTGAAGGGATGGGAGAGCCCCTGGCCCGTCCCGGTCGTGGACGTGACTTCAACAGGAACTGTAAATTTCAAGGCTGGGGTGGTGGGCAGGGGGGAACGGCAGGTGATTTAGGAGACCTATCTAGACAAACCAGCAAGTGGCTGCCAACACCGGTGCTGGGAGGAGCAGGTGACTATGAAGAATGTTCTCGAGAAAAAGTTCAAAGGATAAAATACAGAGCAAGCCAGGAATCAGCAATCTGGCGACATAAGTTCTAGGTTCGCAATGCAGATCAGTTCTTTCTCTGTTTCCTTACTTGTGGAGTGAAAGGGAGGGGCCAAAATAACGGTTCTCATGGTTTTGTGATGCTTGGTCTTCTTCTTACTAGGAGACTTTTCATCAGCGAATTTATCTGACTACGCTAGACACTCAATTTGCACCCCACCTTATTCGGCACGCCCAGTGTCCTAGCATCTAAGGAGCCCTTCAGCATCAGACTGCCCTGCTCTGGCTTCCCCTCAGGTGCAGCCGACAGGCGCCAGCAGGGTACAGAAGTTTGGCAGAGGGAGCCATGTCTTGAGTCCCAGCTCCCCCCTGCCAGGCCTGTGGTTGGCAGTGGCTATGCTCCTTTCTGCCTGGACCCCCTCTCCTGTACCCACTTCCCTCTCTCGCCCCCTCTGGATTCACCCCACCATTCCACACAGGGGTGGCAAATACCCTGAGTCTCTGTGGCTCCGCTAACCTTTCATCCCACCTACACCCATGAATTTCCTTTTTCCCAAACTCCCTCTGGCCACCTCATGAAAATGCGATATCTTTCTGCCATGACAGACGCTCTTAGAAACTTCTCCGGGCGAACAGATGAAAGAGGAGCTTCTCTGCTTGTACCCAGCGTGTGCCACAGCCTGCACACTCTGCCTCCTCCTCTCCAGATGCCTCTCCAGGCCCCATCTTGTGCAGAAAACTATTTCCAAGAAGTTTCTTTCCAAATCATCTCAAGGTAAGCAAAATACCTGAGCTCCTAGAATTATTTCTTTCTCGCTTCAGCAAACATCAGTGAAGCACCTCTAATGAGCCGGGTCCTGTGCTGGCGTGACCAGGTTCTGGGGTGCAAGAGTCTCTTTCTGGAGGTGGTTTCTGGGTTCCTTCTGTTCCGGGCAAAGAATAAGTCAAGCCAAGCACAGATAATAGCAAAGTTATTAAAGACAGGAAAAGAAAAAGTCTCTGCAGAGGGAGTTTGGGTAGAGTAAAAGTGGGAAAAGAAATGTGTCCTTCAGCATGAAGGTGGGCCATTGGAGCAAGAGAACAGAATGGCAAAAGCCTGGTGTGGAAACCCTTTTTGCATCACCCTCTCAGGCTGACGTCCTATGGAAACCTGCTTGAATTCTCGCGAGACATTCACACGCGGGGTGGGGGGTCCTTAGGTGTGGCTCTGTGTGTGTTTTGGGATTTTGTAATTAACAAGTCACACCTACTTCTCCAGCCAGCTTGCTGCATCCTAATCTCCCGTCTCACTAGGTTCCGAGGCCAAGGGGGTGACCAGACCTGATTCCTGGTCTCTTGTGCGCACACATCCTACAAATAACCAGCCAAACACGAAAACTTAGAGCCTCACAGAGAGAGCCTAAGACTGTTCCCATCTGGGCTGTGAGACATAAAGGCTCAGCCAGTCGCTGGGGCGGAACACGACCACCCTCCCCAGGAGACAGGACACTGTGGGGTTAGAGCGCCCCCCCACCCCACCCCCGGGAAGGGCAGCAGGCAGAGGGATGAGACAGACGGGACCTGTCTGGGCCTGTTTTCTGTTGCTGATTGGACAATTTATAAAGAAAAGTGGTTTATTGAGTCAGTTACACCTGGAGAGGATCTGACACTTCCATGCAGGACAGTGTGGTATGTGAGGGAGTGTTTGGAGGATAGAGATACAGAGGTGAACTTCCTTTGCATCTGAGCCAATCCCCAAGAGAAGCGTTAAGTGGCTCCCGAAGGCTCCACCCCGTGTGCCAAGCTCCTCCCCCTTGGCTCCACCCCGCCCCCAGTACATTGAGGATGGAAAGGTCCAGCATGAGTTGTATCCGGGCCATGGAAGCAGAGGGGCCTGGGCACAGGGGTATGTACAGGAGGCTGCTGACTATCACGTGGGTAGGTGCTGCTGGGCCTGGTTGTTCTAGCACGGGACAGATCACATGCAGGCGGTCTCGATGAGGTACACCCCCATTGCCCACTCATTTCTGGAAGCTGTTAAACTTGAGGGTGGACGTGTGGCCCAAAGAACTATGATTTCCTGTATTAGGAGTTGATTTTGAGCACCAGTACACTGCCGTCAGTCATAGAAAGACATCCTAATACAACTTCAAAAGAGTAGAGCCTCCAGAGAAAAGGTATTATTAATAGGGAACAATTTTAAAGTCAGATTACACAGCCTCAAGTCTAGTGGAAAAAGCCAGGAAATGGGAACAAAATTAGCATTATTATAACTTTTCATGGTAACTTACTTTGAGTCTTTATGGTGTATTTAAAAAAGAGAGAAAAGGAGGGAAATTCTAGCTGATAACAATTTATCCCACCACATACATTTCCCATCCCCAGTGCACCTGCAACAGTGGCTGTATTTGAAATGTTTTCTTTTCATATCTGTTGTGTGGCCATTTACACCTCGCAGGGTTATTGGAGAAAGCAGTGCTCTGTGCGGAGCAGTAAATACCAGAGTCCTTGGAGGCCTTTCAGGAAAAAGTTCCATTTAAGGGCCAGGAATTATGATTATTAATTTGCATCTTAATAATCCAAGTCTTCACAAAGGCCCCACTCCAGAGGCAGCCTGGAGACTGCAGAGGGAGCAGCTGTGTATAAATGTGCCACCCCGGGTCTCAGAGAACAAGATGGCCCTGGGAGACCCGCTTCCCTTCCCACCTTACAGTTCCCCTTTGCCTTGACCCCAGCTACTTGGACTTGATTAGACTGACCCCCTCTGTCACAGCAGACGAAGCACTGAGGTCCCATGCCCTACCCCGAAGTATGACAGAGTGAGTGTACCCATCTGTGCTCCACGTGAAGGTGCGCTCTCTGAACATATGTGTATATCAGCATTAACTGCTGGGAGCTGCCATTGTTTAGAAGTTTGGAAATTACTATTTTTAAATATGTTTTTATTCTGATGAAAATATCCCACATAAAATAAATTTACCAGCTTAACTAACTCTTTGTCTTCTTTGTTTGTACTTGGGATTGAACCCACACCCTTTGTGCTGCTATAATCTGAGCCCTTTTTTAATTTTTTTATTTTGAGACCAAATCTCCCTAAGCTGCTCAGGCTGGTTTCAGATTTCCAGTCCTCCTGCATCAGCCTCCCAGACTGCTGGGCTCCCAGGTCTGTGCCACCGCATCCAGCCAGTGTAGCCATTTCGAAGCGTTCACATCGCGGTACTAAACACATTCACACTGCTGTGTGACCTTCACCCTTGTCCGTATCCAGGTTCCTTTCCGTCTCACAAAACTGAAACTCTGTCGCCTCCAGGTAATGCATCTCTCCTGCCCCTGAGTCCCTGCTACCATTGTGATTTCTGTTTCTATGACTTTAGCTACTTCAGATACCTTCTAAAAGTAGGTGCATCTTTGTCTTCTGCCAGTGACTTTGTAGTAGCTTTGGATTTGGTGCTAAGGACACTGCACGGAGCTGCCTGACCCTCCAGAAAGTGCTCCTTCCCCAGGGCCGGGTCTCAGCTCCTCCCAGCTGTCACCTTGTCCCTGTGATCTGCAGCAGACTGGCCAGCGGGTGGCACTTAGTAATGGCATGCAGACCCCTTCTCCAGCAGCTGGCTGTGGCCCCAGTGGACCAGCAATCTGTGACCAGGCAAAGACCCCAGATATTTGGCTAGCGGTGTCCTCGTGTTCATCTGGCTCCCGAAAATCCTGCACATTACTCACTGTCAGCCTGTACCTCCGGCTGAAGTGACTTCTGAGACACCAGAAGGGCCAGCGATCTTCCCCTTTATTTTGGTCTTTACCCTTTTGATGATCAGACATTTAAAAGGAACTGTGTACACAGGGGCAATCAGAAAGTGACCATGTGTGCCTAGGAAAAGGTGCAGGCCCAGGAAAGACCTGGGAAGACCTCAGGTTTACACCTCAAACTTGTAGTTGGCAAACATGAAACTCTGGCCTTAGGGACAATCCAGAGTTACTACACTGTTAGACTTAAATGTCTAGTTTTCACCAAAACAACAAAAATTTCACAACAAAAATTACAGGACATACAAAGCAATAGAAAAGTATGGACATTCAGAGGGGAGAAACTTAATGAACCTCTCCTCCAAATGGTCTGCTCTCTCACTGTACTTGACCAAGACATTAACATAGCTGGCTTAAAGTTGCTCACAGAACTAAAAGAAAGAGGTGGGGAAAATCGGAAAATGATGTATGAACAAAATGGAAATATCAGTAAAGAAAAAAAAAACTGAAAAAGGATCTAAAGAGAAATTTCAAAGCTCACAGTACAGTACAGGCTAAAAATAGAAGAATTCAAAGGCAAATATGAGCAGAAAGAATCAGTGAACTTCAAGACAGGACAATTAAAAACATCTTTTTGAGGAACATAAAGAAAACAAGACTGAGGAAAAATGACCAGAGACTGAGGGAGCTGTGAGACGCTGAGGAGGGCAGAGGAGACAGAGGAAGAAGAGAATTATTTGAAGAAATAATGGCCATAAAGTCTCAAATTTGAAGAATGACATGAATATAAACACCCAAAAAGCTCAGCAAATCCCAAGTATGACAATGTCAAAGAAACACACGCAAAGATGGGCTGGCCCATGGCACTACCGGCCATCCAGCTCTGCCCCTCAGGCTCCGGCAGAGGGCCACAGTCTTGGGGTGACTCACATGGCTGTAACAGGGCCTTAGGCAGCTCCACCCCGGCAGCAGGCCTCTGCCTGAGATCCCTGGCGCCCCCACAGCCTGTGCCCTAAGTCCTCACGGAGTCAGCACCCAAAGAATGCCACCTCAGCACCAAACCCAAGGTCCGAGATCCCGCAGGAGCCCTGGGCCTCCCTGGAAGTTGTCCTGCGCTGAGAACTGGCACTCAGCCCATGGCAGGAGTGGCAGCCACAGCAGTCTCAAAAATGCCCATGGGGTCACCCTCACCAAGTGGCAAATGCCACAGAGGGCTGTTTATTATCACTGAAAGCTCTAAAAGGTTCGCCGTCCCTTGTCTAGACACCCAGTGCCCCGCACCCTTCAGTCCTCTGACCCCTATAAAGGGGCCACATGGCCACTCTTTGACTTTCTGGACTATGTACACTCTTTTGAGCTGTACATAGCCTTTGAAATTTTTTGAAGTCTTTAGAAGGAATCTACATCCCAAGCTTTATTTACTTACATATTGATTCATTCACTCAGTCAATCAGTCATTCATAGAAATGGGGTCTAAGTTGGTGAATCATCCAGACCAGGCTCAAACTGGCAATCCTCCTGCCTCAGCCTTCCATAGTGTTGAGTTTACAAGTGTGTGGCACCATGCCCAGTTTCCCTTTGAATCATAAATTCTGTTTTAAAATTATTTCTCTCTTTTTGAATTTTATTACAAGCACATAAGACAAGAGATGTCAGATCCAAAATGTGTTGCTGCGTCTTCTGCCAAATACCTTGCACATCGCTCATAAGTTCTGTCTGCCACAGAGTCCTAGGGGACACATTGCTGCCACAGCAACATGGAAGTGACACCGGCAGAGGTCACCTTAGGGACAGAGGACAAACAAGCTCCTGCATTCTTAACCTGGTGCTCATAAAAACTATGATTTGTGCTTTCTTCAGGGACTCAAAAGTGGCTTTTGCTACACAGCAGTGACTCTTCACTTGGGCCTACGGATGCCCAGCAGGTCCTTAAAGCAGAGCAAAGCTTGAGCTCTGAACTGCGCAATGTGGGTTCAAATGCTCTTTCAGCCCTGCATTCTGGCATGTTGGTCATTCAGCTGTGAGCTGGCGTCACTCATCTATCTCATTCCCCTCAAGACAGGACACCGACAGATGAGATTTACTAGGATATTTGGCTTTGCCCAGAAGTTTCCCTTGCTCTAAACCTACCATCGCCTTGGATTCCAGCAGGACCTCAGCAGACTGAGCCTGTCCCTTGCAGAAACAGTGAAGTCATGGAGACTACAGTGTCCCCTTAAGCAATGAAGATGGCCCCAGAAGCAAAGGCAAAAGGAGGCCGAGGTCAGCCCCAGCCCACCACAGCCCGTCTAGACCCTGGCTTTTCTGAACCCTGACATCAGAGTTGCCTTTCAGCTGCTTAGGCAAGAGTCTTTTGTGTATTTTCCCTTGCTTTTTAATACTGCCCAATAAATCTGCCTGTGCTTTGCACTGATAGGTGCTGAAATGCCTTTTCTACATGACAGTCAAAAACTTATCCAGCAGGGGGCCGGGGAGTTAGCTCAGTGGTTCCGGCGCCTGTCTTGCAAGCGCAAGGACCCGGGTTCGATCCCCGGTAACCACATAACAATACTGGGCGTGGAGACCCACACCCAGCAGCAACCAGTACCACATACCACAGTGCCGGGCGTGGTGGCTCACGCCTGTAATCCCAGCACTCGGGAGGCAGAGGCAGGAGGATTGT
>PVIR01026572.1:0-23776 GCA_004026965.1 Petromus typicus | reverse complement strand
CCACAGTGCCGGGCATGGTGGCTCACGCCTGTAATCCCAGCACTTGGGAGGCAGAGGCAGGAGGATTGCTGTGATGTGAGTTTGCGGTTGAGCTCAGGGCCAGCCTGAACCACAAAGCGAGACCCTGTCTCAAAAAAACCTAAAAAAAAAAAAAAAAAAAAAAAGAATTCAAAGAGTCATATCACAGTGACATATGTGCACCCATGTCTATAGCAGCTCAGTTTGTGATTGCTAAATCTTGGAAATAACCAAAATGTTCATCAACTGGAGACTGGATAAAGAAGATGTGGTTCTTCTATGGAATGGAGTATTACTCTGCCATTAAAAAGGTAAGATTCAGTCACTCATACTCAAATGGATATACCTTGAGGACATCCTCATAAGTGAAATAAATAGGTCACAAATATGTAAATATTGTATCTTTTCTCTGGCATGAGAAAATGAAGTTGTAAATGAGTTGTAGTATGTATAGTTGATATTGTGAAATAGAATATATTTAAAAGGAAAGAGAGTGTAGGGGTAAATAACAAGGGGAAAAATGTGACAGCAATAAAGAAAAAAGGAAACAAAGCTTATGTACATAGGGGGTGGCGGGTTTCAGGGCAGAGGAAAAGGGGAAAAAATGAGAATCAAGTCGTGTCATATTCTGGTACAAACTCTCAATGTTGAATGCGATGATGATGATGTGTATTCATAGTATACCAATAAAGATTTGAATTAAAAAAAAAAAAAGCAGTTTCATAATTGCGAAAGCAAGCAAATCCACACCTACCCCATGACCCACTCACTTCACTCACAGGGATTTACCGGAGAGGGTCGGCAGCACTCGCTCAAGCACAGCCTTCCACAGCAGCTTCGTCTGCAGTACCCAAGCTAGAAACAACCCAATACCCGTCAACAGGCAAGTGGCTACACAGATTGTGGTATATCCATTCAAGAGGCCTCTGATCAGCAATAAAAGGCTATGAGCTATTGTTACACGTAATAACAGTACAGGGAATGATTCTCAAAATGTGTAGAGTGAAAGTAGACAGACTTTTAAAAATGAGTAGACATGATATATCTGTATTTGTATAATGCCTTACAAAATATGAGCCAGTGTATAATCAAAAAGCAAGTTAGTGATTGCTTGGGGATGGAAGGGAAAACCAGTAAGGGACTGAGGAAGAAAAATTATTTTTATGGGGGGAAATACCTCTGGGGGAATGACATGTGCATTCCCCTGACTGATTTGACTGCTCCAGAAGAAGATAACTGTGTTAACACATCAAATTGTATACTTTAAACACGGAGTTTGTTACAGGTCAAGCGTTCCTTAAAAGAGATGTTATGTAAAACAAGTTCTAACCAGCCCCACACCACAAAGCCAGCAAGAGGTTGACAGTGGGGTTTGAACCCAGGCTGCCTGCTTGCAGTTGCTTATCTGTCTGGGCCTCCCTGTGCACAGGACTCCTGGGCCTGCGGGGGCCGGCCTGGTTTCCAAGGCTGTGTCTGGTCGCTCTTAAGCAGCCCAGGCCTCCTCGTTGTGCAGGACTTGACAGCTGATGAACACGTCCTCTGAGGGAAGGCACTCACAGGCACTCCAGTCCTGCAGAAAGGTCCTTCCAGGGTCCTCAAGTCGTACTGTCACAAGTGCGCACCTCCAGGATATACTGAAGGGGCTCAAAGGCCGGAAGTAGGGCAAAAGCGGCTGCTGCGGTTCTGATACAAATGCTACCACTGCTTAGTCCTTTTCTGTAAAGCAGAAAGCCACAGCAGTTCTTAAAAGCAGCAATTCCAAGCAGATATAAGCTGACCAGGTATGATTGCTTCCTTTGTTTCTTTCTTTTTTATTGTGAACATAATTAAAAGTAATTCACGCTATTTTCGCATCTTAGGAAAAATATGAAATGTCATCTCCCTCAGAACACTTAATTAACAATGAAGACTTAATTAGGATAATTTTCTTAGAAATACAAAACATTAATTCAGATCTGTGAGAAAATGTAACATCATAGGTGGAAGCTGTGTCCTGGTGGGATTCTTTCCTGTGCTGACTCGTCAAGTGTACTGTCACTCTTCACCTTTGTCAGGTGTCCCTGTGTTCAGCAGGTCAGGCTATGGGTCAGGTGACATGAGTGGGGGACAAGGAATGACATAACACGCTTCAGGATACCAGTCCTTTTCTGTGTGGCCTGTCAGGGGCTCCCATGAGACCAATAGATTCCTTACTACCTTCTCCTGTCTGGGTTTTCAGTGTCAGACACGAGGCTCGAAGTATTTTTCCAACTTGCCAAGGAGACACACACTTCTCTTTTATTTTGAAGGCTAGAAAGAAGAGTTGCCTTCTCTGCTCCCTTTCCTCATCTTCAGTGTTCATTTTTAAGCAACTGTTACAGTTCCAAGCTTGCCAATTCACCTTGTAGAGGATCTTCCACACAGTGCAGACAAAGGAAAAAAACCACACCCACCCACAGCAGCCATTTCTAGGTCTCTCTTCACAGACATCTGTCAGGGGTTGGAGATCCGGCTGATTCAAAACCAAGAACAATACAAAACAAAAGGATGCCCTTTTACAGCTCCTGGTATTTTCCCCCCACATTCCCTGGTGAAATTCCATGCACAGGAGTTTCTTTCAAAGCCCAGCTAAAAAGAGCTATGAGATTAGATGGGAAACAGCTGGGCAGGGAAGGGCGCAGCCTCAGAAACCACCCAGTAACATTTATGGTGACACAGCAGTACTAACATGATCACGCAATCTATGCAGCTCCAAAGCAGAAAAGGGAAGCACTGAAGATGTGTAATGGGAGTGGGATGGAACGTTTCCTAAATGTCTCCTTTAGCAAAAATGCTGGAGCTGCAGACGACAATGCACAGTTGAGACAATAAGAGTTCTCATTCATCAGATATTCTGAGAGCCCCCAAGGTGCCAGGCATTGTCTGAAGACGGGAGAGACAAAGCAGTCTACAGAGCAAAGTCAGTCCTCACACTCCAAGGGTAAGCTGGTCAATAAAACTGGGGACAGCAGTGGAGAACGGGATCCTATCTAGAACCAGGCGACCCAAACCTTTATATCACTGAGTGGCTCATACTTTTGGTTTCCTTAGTATAAAATCTGTAACTATTTCTTTTTCTTATCAGGCGTGTGCAGTGTGGGGACAGTGACAAGAAGATTTCTGGAACTTATACGCTTATTGGGAATTCTAGAACACTCGAGTACAGGATCAGGAAAGAGCATGGTATCTTGTAAGTGCAGGATCACTATTCATGCAAATGCAGGGATTCATGCAGTATGTGCGGCTTGGTAAAGAGCGGACTGGATGAAGGGATTCTGGTCAGGGCAGGGAGGCTAAAAAAAGCTTTGGAAAAGAGGCAAGGGAGAGTGTCAACACAGATGCAGTTTTTAAAAAGTGAAAGATTTCTTCTTGCTTTATCATTACAATGGCTGACAAGTCACGCTCTGCCCTATCATGTCTCTGACACTTACTTAGGAAACATGTTATTGGGCCTGTGCTTTTATATTTTAATACATTTTTCACTTAAAGGACCAGCGCTCCTTGGAGAAAGGGCAGTTCTTTGTTGGAGCAAGAGAATTAAAAGCCTAGCTGCACAGAGAGTAACAGAACAAAAGACACAAAGAAGAGGCTAGGGAGAACTCTCAGGGAGGGCTGGACTAGCCTATCTGATTTTAGTCCATGGCTACAAGGCTGAGAGTCCAGCACCACGTTTAAAGGAGAAAAATAACATGAAGTGTGCTAGAGAAAGGTCACGCCCTTCAGTTCTCACTAACTGACTGAAGTTCCACTACAAAGTACAGCTGTGTAGCCCACGGTGGACGGGTACACAGCCCCAGAGCCGAAGAGTGCAGCTGGCCAAAAATAAATTTGTACTTTTCAATCAGATCCATTCAGATGAGAGGACATGACAAGAATCAGAGTGAACTGTGTGAAGTCAGGCTTTCAGGACCGAAGAGTTGGCAACAGGGCGACTGCTCAGGAACTCGTAAATGCACATATATATTTTCGACTCTAGGAGGAACACAGGAGTCTGCAGGAGTCTAATCCAAGGACCAGGAAAGTTAAAGGATTGCACACCGGGCCCTACGTGGCATCACTGGGGTGCCTTTGAGTATGGCAGCATAAAATCCGCATCTCCTCATTTTCTCCCTGGATGACACAGTACTCCACTCCCAGAAGCAGCACAGAGAACAGGAGTCATGGTCTCTGTAACAGGACATGCTGAGTTTGACTTCCGGCGTTGCTAGAGGCCAAACTGTCAGTTCTTTTACTTATCGTGGGATTCTCCACTTTCTCACCTAAAGACAGGGAACACAGAGGATGGCGTCCTCGTGGAGGCGATGACATGTAGGAATGCAGCGGGACGTCGATACCAGTGCTTTCCCCACAGCATAACGGGGGCTAGTTCTATCACACAGTCCACTAATCCACGTGGATGTTGGTACGGAAGAGAAGGAAAAGATGGGGCCCGGGAAGGACTGGGAGCGGCCAGCTCCGTACTCACATTCGCTCTGCACTTTCCTAGCTGGAGTTGCTCAAGATTCTTGGTGTCTGAACTATCAAAAACCAAAGTCACCCTGAACAATCCATTCGCATGGTGGCCTTCATGGGACACATTTTCCCCCATCTGCAATCATTTCCCTTCCAACCGTGTCCCAGTGTAAAATTCATAAAGGGTGTTCTTATTTTGTGACCCATATTTTTCTTGTGGCTCTGCCTTGTTAATTAGACTTAGAAAAAATAGAATAGAAGCTGTCTTTAGAAAAACCTAAAAACTACAGTTCCAAGATTTTAGGTATTACCACACAGAACTTTTATTGACAAAATTTACATGTCTTGGGAATTATCTAGAATTTAGTAACCAAAATAAATTTTGCTAGTTGCAAGACACATTCTATTAAAAGATCACCACGCATACAGTTTCTATCAAGAATGCACCAGAACAACTTAAAAGCGCTCCTAATCTCACATAAACAGTCTGAAACACACACGTCATCCCAGCTTGCAGCCCCAAAAAGTAAAAGGGAGAGAAGAAACACAGCGAAAAAAAATCCTTGTCTCACAGGGATTCTGAAGCTCAGTCCTTCCTTCTAATACTCTATATAATCGACTCTTTCAATCCATTCTTCATTTCAAATCTTTAGAAGCTTTCAAATACATCCTCCCTCTCGATCAATTAAAATTTCAGGGTAGGAACGCACAACCCAGGAATCTCCCTTCTCACTTTTTCCTTATTCTTTTCTTCTGTGAGATCTCTACTCAGGACTATCTTTCCCCACGTCATGTTGGGTTCTGGAGGCACAGACTGTGACGGTTTCTTCCAGTGATATAAGCAAGCCTGATGCCCTCTGACAGGTGTAATAAACCACCTCCACCCTCACAACGCTTGAGCCAAGAAGTGCAATGGTCAGTGCACTGAGTGAGAAACCACCTCACCAGTACTTGTTTTCATCATCTCTTTCCAAGTCCCAGGACCTTCTGGGGCAACCGTCAAGGGAGATGGTAAAAGCGGCTGAACACAGTCCAGCCAAGAGGGAGACAGCAGCACACACAGCACACTGGTAAAGATATTCTTCCTGGCTTCTTTTTTCTTTTTTCATGGACCCCACTAGTTCTATATTTTAAAGCATTGTTTTGTTTTGGGGCTGGGAACTGCACGAAGGGCCTCACACAGGTAAAGAATTCACTCTATACCGAGCGACACCCTCAGTGCCAGAGTAATCTTTTAAATAGTAAATACGTACACAAAACAGCATTTTCAGCACCACTAGGAGGTTCCACAGTCTAGAATGAAGAGAATGTGCCTTCTCCCTACCTCTAGCTATCTGTTTCTTTCTCTAAAGGTAACTACTTCTACAAGTTGTGTATCCCCAGAACTCACAAACCTATAGGATACTCTGTGGGGACCGAGACAAGGCAGAGAGATGAGCCACATGGCCCTCGGATTCACAGGGAGCAAGGCCTCATTTGCGCATATAATTCATTCATTCATGACAGACAGGTGTCCTTTGCACTGTCAGAGTGGGAGGGAAAAAGGCAGCATCTATAGAAACAGCAAAGGAGTATGGGAAAGATTGTTCTTTGGTGAATATTATGTTACTGGAAATACAGCTAAATGTTTTCCATACTGCTCATTATATTCTAGTGCAAAACAAACAACTATAAACTAATCTCTTCCAGGCCTCAAGCTGGTTTAATTTCTCAAAAATCACAGTCATCTTTGCGTGAGATGGGTTGTTCATATTACACATTGGGGTCGTGCCCCACGCAAAGTCCAGTTTTGAGGAAATCCCACGTCTGCCTCTCAAAATGATTCCAGTCTGTTAAGTAGGAAAAATATGTATCTGACCTCCCAAATCAAGGTGAAATTCACACACACACACTGAAGAGTAAACTGATGAATGGGGCATCCCATACATACAAGGTTTAGCGTGTGGTACATCGTCAAGCATAGATGTAATCAACATGAAACGTGTCACGAAGGACAAGGATCAGCCCTGAAGGGCCGGAACGATCCACAGAGACCTAGAGTGGTTGGGGAGCAGGTCTCTGGGAAGCAATATTTAAGCCACAACCTGAAGAATAACTGGGCATTTGATAAAGATGTGAAGAAACAACTCTCCAAGCAGAGAACATGGCACACACGAAAGCGGCTAGCTCTGATGGGTCCTGACACCACCTCGCCATTCTGGAGCCAGTCCCAGTAGCTCTGCATAAAGGCCTCCTGGTGCCAGCCTGGCCCACTGCCATGATCCTTCTGTTCTCAAGGGTGGCAAAGTATCAATACATTCAAGACAGGTGTAGGATGATGGAGAAACTCCCTTCTAAACAGCTCATCTAACCATAAATACCTACAGCTTAAAAAAAAAAGAAGAAAAGAAAAACAAGGCAATGAAAACAAAAACAAAACTCAACTCTCCAAAGGGTCACCGAGCACTGCCGAGCACACAGGAGCTACAAACCTAGTCTCAGTAGGCAGAGGACACACATAAACTGTGGCCACAGGACACCAATATCTCTATGCCTTTCCAGAGAGCTCAGGTTTGGCCACCTTGCTCAAAGGGAAGGACTGAGCTCTGTAATTCTTAACTTTGGATGACAACCATAGTGCAATTTGGAAGAAAATGCAGATTTTATTTTAAAATAAATGTTACAGGCTTAACACTGGAAAACGATGCTTCCTACTTCCTGTATATTTAGCATCCTGAATTTTATAGTTAAATCAAACAATACTGAACTGAAGGAAAAGAGAGAACAATTTCACTTAAGAAGATAACTACTGGCCTGCTAACTGTTTGCACAAAATTCTGAGTGAGTTCTCTGGTACTGGTTGTAAACATCACACACAACTGACAAAAGGCAGTCTTAAATGATCCTTTACATGCCTCTTTCTCCACCCTATTAAGACGCTCGTTGTTACTTTGATTTATCTGATAATAAATTTTTGATGACTGGTAAGTCTCATAAAATTGCTCCGGTGCTGACTACGCTGATTAATAAGTCTGAAGAATCGAAAGTGTCAGGAATTCATGTGTAAGAATAAGTTACTGCCAAACATATATTAGATATTCCATAAAATATAGAATAAAAAGGTTGATCTGGTAATTTTATCTTGCAACCATTTTCTTGTAACAATTTATATTCAGGGTCATCATTGTCTTCCTTTGCTTAAAAAAAAAAATCAATAAAGCAAATCCAGATAGTATGGGAGGGTGGAGGATGGTAAATTTGAAAATTAAAATACATTTTGAAAAATTATAAATTGATGTAACAGTTGTTTCCAAAAACGAACAACTCAGCATTAAAATGAAACTACTGCCCCCCTGCTAGGCGCAGGAGCCAGCATGACACCCAACAGGACACTGGTGACCCAGGGTATAAGAAGAAGTGCCACAGCCAGCTCTATAAGAGGTGCGACAGCGGGGGAAGCTACGGAGTTACACAGGAGGAGCAAAAGGTGGGATACACTAATCGGGAACTGAATGCTACTCATTTTGAAATGTGTTTTCCCGCTCCAATTCCACTGCTGAAGACCTAACCGCCAGTACCGCCACGTTCGGAGCAAGGTTTCCGTAGAAGGGGTTAAGTTAAATGAGTGCCTCGGAATGGGCCTTTATCCAACACGCTCACGTCCCTATGTAACAGGGATGAAGGGAGGCGGAACTGGACTCAGAAGGGGAAGATCACACAAAGACACAGGGAAGAGCCCTGGAACAGAGCCTTTCCTCACGGCTTTTGGAAGAAACTAACTCTACTGACATCCGGATGTGGAACTTCTAATTTCTGCAACTGTGAGAGAATGAATTTCTGCTTGTAAGCCACCTGGTTTATGGTACTTCACTAGGGCAGACTTTTAAAAAACAATATCACGGTACTTACTCAGCAAAACTACCATGCAAAATAGAGAAAACCTCATGATGATTTAGTCGATAAATATTTTAATTTGATAAGAGAATTAAAAGTACATATACATTTGGAAGTTAACAGAATTGTGGATGTTCCAAGTGAGACTATGCAAAATTAACTATAATGGCACAAATGCAAACATGTCTTAATATGAGTCCTAAAAACACATATGAAATAGTATAAGAATATAATAAAATATGCAAAACTACTTGCTTAATGCCTAATGAATAAATCAGAGCATTGATAACTGCCTGGGAACATAAGCGATGTTTAAGCCTTTTATCTGATAAAGGTGATTGAAAGTCCTTTCACAATATAATGTATTCTAAACCAAAAAACTGACAACACAGAAACCCTGAACTGCCAAAAATAATAATAATAAAAAAAAAATCTTTTCCAGAGAGCTCAAGCAGAATAAAAGACTGGAGCTCAATAAAAAGCCAGCATGCAATAAAACAAGATATTACTGTGTAGAGAATAGAAATCACAGACAGTTTTGTTTGATTATAAAAGAGCCATTTTTTAATTTATCTCTCAAATAAAAACAGTAAATGCAGGCAATACTTCATTTTAGCTTGATACAAAGCACCAAGCATTGAACTTTAAGATTACTGGGAGTTAATGAAGGTTATTGACATCGAGGGCTGACCAATTTCACTTTATTGAATAAGTCAGTATCCAGTAGTTCAATATGATTATACCAAGTGTCTATCACTGGAAAAGGGACCCAAAGTGCTCTTGTCAAGGAGGAAGTGGCCTGACCCACTTCCTTGGTGCAGCACAGATGGAGTCTAGATGAGCTTTCTTTTCCTTTTGTCAAGTGGGACAAATTATCTGTATTCTGTTTACCTGACTTCATATTATACTGTACCATACTGCATACTACAGACTATAGGACACTTGCAATGTACAAGGCACGTGATCAGCAACCAAGGGGGATGGGATGGCGGTGAGGATGGGAAAGAACAGAAGAGTAGGAGGGAGGGGAGGAAGGAGAAGAGAGAAAGTGAGAGAGAGGAAGAAAGGAATCAGATTTCTCTCTTTCTCTTATTATGTATTTTTTTAGTACGTGCTTGCAATACATAATGAGTACCTTTATTGTTAGAGTTCGTACATGTATGTAACACATCACTTCTTTCTTTGTTCCCTTCCACTCCCATCTCTCCCTGTGCTTTCCAACTCTTTATCCTAAAGTCTTCAATGAAAGCTGAAGTTCAGAATGCACATTTCTCTTTTTCCCACTGAGGCCATGACAGCTACAGTCTCTTTCCTCCTCTGTCCCTGTGTCAGCTGCTCAGAAATCTTCAATGAGGAATGCAAGGGTTGCTGAGAACAACGCAAACTGCACTGAGCAAGGTGCAAAGTACGGAACTTCTCTTGGAAACACGACTTCCCCAAGAGCCCATTGGAAACACAGGGTGCAGTAGGGGAAGTACAGGAGAGGAAGGGACTTTGTCTCAGGCTGGATGTGTATCTATCACACAGTGGGGCAGAAACTTTTCAGAATGGGCGGGAGAGGGTGTATAAAATGCATTCTCTAAAGATTCCTTCAGGACTGTGCCCCCAGGAGCTGGTTTTCAACCCCTCGGAGGGCTTACATTTCATCTTAACAGACTTGGTCAGGGGAGGATAACAAGTAAATGCTCAAAGAATCCAAGTGTCCTGAAAATGTCAATGGAATCACTCTGCATGAGCTATAAATTTATAGGAGAATAAAACTTCCTAGGCTTATTAAACACTAACATAGAATAAATTACGAAAATGCACACAGACAAGGGAAACATAGTAATTACCTGTGAAGCATGCCCCTCCCATACCCACTATTATATAATATTGCTATCCAAGTCACAAAGCAGAGAAGAAAATTTTTTTCTAAATGCAAAACATATAAAGTGATCAATCACAAACTTGAAAGTGAGGGAAATATTTTACATATTCTTCCTCAATAGTATATTTCTCCTGTTACTGTAGAGAGGAAATTAGTAATTTCCAAAGGCAATTATTAACAGCTAATGACTACACAAATAGTTGAGGAACTAAATAAAAAACCAATAGGTAATGTTACATCTTGATTTACTTGTATTCAGTGGGATAAATATTATATACTTTGAGCTCATAACTTATTTACTATCTGGAGAAAAATTAATGCTGTATGATCTTACCACTGAAAGACGTAGAATAAAGTCAACCTCATTAAGAACAAAGAAAATTACATTTATTTGTGGGCTAATTAGTATTACAGTCTGGGGAAAAAAACATTCAAGCAATCTTGAAAATGTCCTCTGAGGTTTTATGAGAAGGCAGGTATATACATAGCTTTAAACTGGAAAGGTGGCATATATATTTGATATCCCAGCTCACAGGGCGGCTGAGACAAGAAGACAGTAAACTAGAGTCCAGCCTGAGCAATTTACTGTGACCTGTTACAAACAAAACAAAATAAAACAAAAATTTGACAAAGGGGTCGGTATTCACACGAGTGGTGCGGGTAGAAGTTGCATCATTTTACAGTGATGTGCAGCGTTGGGCTGGGTGGTCTGGAGAGAGGGCGCTACACGGAGGTCGGGGAGACTGACAGCATGCGGGAAGGCTGGGTGTGTCTGTGGCCCATCCACAGGTTCAGCTGCAGACACAGCTGAGATCTGTCAGCAGTGGGCTCCCAGTGCTACCTGAAGTGGCCCAGACCGATCTTACTCCAGTTTGAATTTCCCCCTTGGCACAGAGAACATGGGCAGGGAGGTGTGAACCGAGATAACCCACAACAAACCTCGGGTTTGATGGGTTTCTCTTTGCTGCTTGGTAATTCTTCATCATACTGGTTCAGTGGAACATATTTGCATGCAAAAAGGTCCAGAGATGTCAAAAGTCGCAAATGCATTTTATATTATGGAGGGAATGTGATAATACATTATCTTTAAAAAAGAAGCAAAACATACACATGTAGCATCTATAAAGGAAAAGTAAATCACCAGAAGTAAAAACAATGTTTACATCAAAAGCTTTAGGCAAAACAGGAGTCTTTCATCCTCATGGTTACTACACAGAAATGCTGTTTGCCTCTGGCTTAATCTGAGCTATTTTCAGATACTGTAATAAAAAAGAAAGGTCTATGTTGTGCTGCATATGGACTGTGAAGATGTAAAATTCACTGGGAAAGTCCGGGAGGTCTGACCTCTCTCTCCTGTATATTTCTGAAGACATTTATAGAACTATCTGCTGGTTCTGTTGCCTTCACTTAGATTCCACCAGAAAATAATAATGCTTATAGAGTATTTGCTGGACATAATTTCCTTCCACAAAAAGCTGCCTTCAAATGAACAGGCTCACCTGTTAGGGTCCAGTGACACTGGTTATTTCAGGAACTTGTAGGCCACTGACTCAGCAGCCATTCAAAGCAATGGTGGCTCACTAACAAGGGCCATTTATGTCCATTACGGCCTCGGAGAGATTTGCACAGTACAGAAGACACATTACTTAGTTTTAATTCCACAAGCAAGACCATGGAGCAACCTACCCGGAAGAAGAAAGAACTCTTTCTTACATATCTTATAGGATCAATTCTGTGAGATTTCTCATCCAGAGAAATTCCCTACACTTTTCTCCTGTCCCCGACCAATCACCATGCACTGTTCTGTTGAAGTGTTTCCATTAATGAACTGGAAAATGGTATGGCTGGCTGACAGATGTAAACATAAAACATGAACCAGAAACAAGTGAGCTGGGTACCTTTCCCTAGGGAGAAAGAAAACCACAAGAGAAAAAGTATGACGAGGAAGGCACCTCTTGAGATACGCCAGCCTGGGAGGAGGCTGTAGTGAAGTCCTGCTCAGCAAATTGCAGACTTCCCAAGAAAGCTTGTTTCCCAAATACTTCTCTCAACCAACACATTTTCCACCTAGCATTTGTCAAATCTTTCCTTTTGTGAACCTGTTGACAAGAGTTAACTTGTCAGCTTGTAAAACGAGTCTGGTTTGCTACCCGCCCCCTTGACGGAAACGTGAAAGTGTGAGTTACTTCCTTTCATTCCACATCTCCTGCAGCACCCCGACTTCGGCCTGACCGCCCTCCTAAGAGAAGAAAACACTCTACATTCTGGAGACAGAATGAGTGGTGACTATTCCGTCATGAATCTCCTCCGCAGAAATGAAAGACGCCACCACATGAAGGGTGAGAAGACGCCAACACGCTTGGAGGACGTGCCCCTTCTCCACACACCCTTGTAACAGGAAGCAACTTACAACGGGCAAAGCAAGGGCATCAGCCAGGCCGTGCCACTCTCAGAGAGTAGCACAGACCAGCAAACAGCCACCTCTGCTGGACAGAGGAGGAGCAGGACGAGGCGTGCCCAGAACGCCATCCACGGAAACTCGAAGAACGACGCCTCCAGATCCCTCCTGCCACCCCCACCCGCTCCTCCTCCTGCCTCCCTGAACGAGGCGTCAGCTCCATCACGTCAGGTCACCTCCAAGCACTTCACTTCTTGCCAAGCCCCGAATTCAGTGTTTTGTTTCGAACGCCCACGTCTCCTCTTGCAGTCTATTAGAGCCTAGAAATCAGAGAGGCCACCTTCCCGCTGTCGCTGTCCCATCCTCAGAGGGCCTGGAAGATGTGCTGGGGACATGAAGGTCACCATGAAAGCTGCCCACAACCATGCGTGAAAATAAAACATTCCGGGAAGTTCTTTACGCCCTTTCTGCTCGCATTTAGGTCCTGGGTTAATCGGTTCTAGAAAGACAGAGGAAGACGTTTCCTGGCCACTTCAGGCGCTTCTGCGTGAGTTCAGGTCTATTTACAGACATGCACATGTACCTTTAATACAGAAGATACACACATATGTGCAAATACTTCACAGCAATGTACAGCTCTATACACAAATCTAGGTAGATAGAAAAGGATTTTTAACTGAAGGAATATATGTGGCTTAAGTAACAATAAACAAAGAAAAAACCATTGGAAACTTTAGAATTAAGGATCTAGAATTAAGGTGCTGAATGTGAAATTAACTTATTTTTTAAAAAAATGAGTGTCAGGAACAAACTGCTTTCTCTGAAGATTATCACATGAAAAACTTTTTCAAAAGCAGTGAAGTTTCACTCATAAGAACTATTCTTTTTTTCTTGATAGTTGAGAAGGATACCAAATCCTCTGAATATGAAATGGCTACTTAAAGTAGTGAAGGAGTGGGTTGGGCTCTAATTAAATAATAAACATCTATTCACGTTTCCATGAGTATGTCTTTTAGGAGGTCACTTAGGAGAACTGTAAATTTAAAAAATCAGCCTGCATTAATCTGGCAAAACACAGTGGGAACATTTCAGAACAGGTAATCTCTGTCTCTCTCTCTCTGCCTCTCTCTCTCTGCCTCTCTCTCTCTGTCTCTCTCTGTCTCTCTCTCTCTCTCTCTCTCTCTCTCTCTGTGCAGCGGGGTCAGTCAGTGTCATGGTTAAAGAAGTGGTGATAGTTATTGCAGGAGAGCAGGTCGACAGAAAGTGGAGGGCAGCCATCTTTCCTCCCTTCTAAGAAGAGGATGAAAGTCACAGAGCACACTCCTGCTATATGGGAGCTCATACCAAGTGCGCTCTTTCACCAATGGCTCATGGAGATGAGCAGCGAATGAGGTCCCAGAGAGGGGACAAATGATGCCCCAGGCTCACCTAGGCTCCTTAATGTCCACCTAACTGTACACGAGGTAAAGCCATGCTCTGTGAGCACTGTAAATCAAAAAGGAAACCTAAGTCCATACTAAGCAAACTGCTGGGTTATGCCCTCAAAAGCTGGCTGCTAATAACAGAGATACAAATATATACCTTAAATGGCACTGATCAAAATGTGACAAGTAGACCCCTGAGGTACCTACCCCCAAGTCAGCCAACACAACAAAGCTCTCCTTTATGCAGAGTTCTAACCATGTTTGAATAAACACAAGTCACTTATAAAGTATTTAATGGTGATTAACTGCCTAATAATGACCCTGAGGTACTTACTACAAAATCCATGATTTCGTAAATTAATCATATTAGACAACGTTAAATTTAGAAGCACTTTCATGCGCCATGCTTCTGCTCCTCTGTAAATTATAAATTAATCTATAGTGAATTAAAAAGCTGTTAACCAAAATAATCAAGAGTATTTTTTCCAGTTCTGGGTTGATAGGAACTTACTTGGGTATTTTCTATATACTAGCATATGCAGAAAGGCATCTTAAATACACCTTACAAAGCCAGCTCTATATAGCTTCATATTTTCCAACAAAAGTATTAGAGCCCTATCGAAACTCATGATGGTAACAATTAAGAAAAACAAAATGAATAGCAATCTGCTAAGTTGCAATTGTATTACTTCCACACAATTTCATTGACCAAACTAATTTCTAAGGCAATATTTCAGTTTAAAGACTGAATCTGTAATAATCACACATAAGCTATACGACTCCTGTCACTGTGATACACAACGGATACTTGCCCCATCAACTCTGCTCACTAGGCATTATACTGTTAATGTCAGAGTGTCACCTAAAACCTGTAGAACACACTTCAAGCTGCTTCTATCCATGAGGACATGTCATCATCTGGGCTATTTCACTGTAATGTCATTGCTTTTCATGGTGCTCTGCACAGAGGGAGCCAATCACAGGCAGAAATGTTGTGTCTTCTCACTTGACCCAGGCCCGTGGCCCAGCACAGATCCAGTGAGAATTGCACTGGGTGGTGGGCATCTTTCTGATACAGGGAGATTGCCAGACAGACTGACAGACAGACAGACAGAGGTGACAGTGATAGAGGGAGAGAGACAGGAAGAGGGACAGGGAATGGGAAGAGGGGAGAGAGAGAGAGAGAGAGAGAGAGAGAGAGAAAGAGAGAGAGAGGCACTAATTCCCAACTGAACAAAATCTTCAAGGTTGTTTTAGTTCCTCACCATAGTTGGGATGCCAAATTCTCACAAGTTGGTACCAAACACAGAAACAGATTAAGTCTGACTATGGGGCTTTTCTAAACATCTTTTAATAGATGTTTAAAGCTAGCCTAGATTTCAGTTTTCAGGATCAGTGAAGCATTGAAATAAATGACTTGTTGGGATGAATAACTGGGATAAAGTGGGAAAACAATGACAGTAGGCAAAAGAAAAAAAAGAAAAACCAGGAGCAGGTGAGAGGCCGCAGAACTCGTCCCAATTCCGAACACAAGAAGAGGTGGGCCAGCCAGGGTTTAGGGGCTCCCGTGACACTTAGCTGTGTCCAGGAGCACGGGTATTTTGAAGTTATGATTTTAACCGGATTCCTCCTCCTCTTTTTTGCCTTCAGAGATTGTTATGTCACTAGAGTAAAACCCTGTGCATACCAGAATGATGCTTTTCCAGTATTCTCTGATTTTATAGATAAACTGCTTAGCAATTTTATTCATAACACTTATACTTCTTTGCATTCACAAGAGAATAAAATACATTCTGGTCTTAAAGTGTCTGGTGAATTTCCTTGAAGCCATGAATATTCAACTAATTTAGTACCTTAAAAATTCTCCAAACAAAACTGGCAAAAATATGCCCTTGAAAATGTCAAGTAAAAGTAATCCACAGAGGCGATTACCACATGTAATTTTTAATAACACATTTTAAAATGCTATGTTTTAACTGCCAGCAATACAGGACCATATTATCTGCTAATTCCTTAATGGGCACAAGCATAAACACCAGAAAACAAAACCTCAGATATTGTGGAAAATCAATCTACTTACTATTTGTATGTCTCAGAACGGATATATTCAAAAACATGGGACACGCCCAGCTGGAATTGGTCAGCGATCGGGGTCACCCAGGGGTTGTTCTCTGCTTTGAAGACTTGCTTCTGACCAGTCAAATCCAAGTTTCCTGAAAGAATGAGAAGGGAGAAAGAAAACGGTGAAGGTCACCTCAGCCAACACGGACCTGGTCTAAAATGTCCTGTTCAGTAGCCCCAGCATGGCCTTAACGCACCTTGGGACCCTGTGCACAATAGGTGGATTTTTTAAAAAATTTCTTACCCTGAGACACCACTGATGCATAAATAACATTAGTGACAATACCCTGCTTCAAAAAATGAAGACCAAATAGAAGGAGAAAGAGAAAGAAGGAAGAGAGAAGAGCTGGAGCGAAGGGGGAAGGAAAGAGGCAAACCTGGAGCAATTCTCACCAGAGTAAGAGACAACTTGCTTTTCTGGGCATTTGCCACCGAGACTAAAATGACCTGTTCAGTGTGAGGCAAGCCGTCAGACTGAGGTCCTCTGAAATTCTGTCTTGAGGCCATCAATGTGGATATTCACCCGCCCTAGTAGGCCTGGGCCCAATCTGATCAATACCACTTTTTGCATCAGGCAAAGCAGCATATGAATAAGACAAGAGTGTTGCCCAACAGAATTATCATTGTATTTTCTCAAGTAGCACAAGTGCGTGTCTCAGAATCGGGATGAAATGAAGCATATTAATGTACTAATGACAGAGAGGAACGCTTATCCTGCTCTAATTGGTTTACAAATTCTCTGTTACAATCGCTTCCTCACTTATTCTCCAGCAGTCCCCAAAGTTAGTTAGTAACATCACTTTACAGGTCAAGAAATGGAAACTTGAGGGAATTCACTAGTATGACCAAGATCAGAAACTGTGGCATGGGGATCTTAAGCCTGACTACCAACCACCTTTCCCTTCCACAGGTCAAGCAATCGGGTTACATCGTATGTTGATCTGTATCAGTGAAAATGCATCTGCTTAGTCATGGGGTGGGGGGTGATCCTACTACTGTGGGAAGCTGAAGCAGGAAAACCACAAGTCTGAGCTCAGCACAGGCAAACTACCTGAGCAAAATTCTGCCAAAATAAAAAATAAAAGTCAGACAGGATATAGAGCTTTGGACATCATTCTACTTTTCCTCTCTTTATTATGTTCTAAAATGGAAAAGATGATGTGTGAAAGAACTTTATATGGTGTGTTTACCTAAGAGACAGAAGGAGGCAGGGACAGAGTGGGGTTAAACAGTTGAGACATACGTAGCTCTTCCTGGTAGCACGTGGACCAATAGCTTTTCCCTAAAATTTCTATAGAGCATGTCCATTTTCTGGCTCATAGTCCACAGCCCAGGGCTAATGGCACAGACATCCAGCAATGGCTCTTCCCAATACAAAACCAAAATAACATGTTTGTCCTGTTCTGAGGCTCTGTTGTCTACTTTGTCCTAACTGGTAACTCAGGATCATGAAAATGTATTATGGGATATAAGTATGCCAGGACACAAATCATCTCTGAGCTGATCTGAGCGTGGAGGATGAAAAGATAAATGAAATTTTTTACTGGGCAGATGATACAGGATTTCATCTTTAAACAAAAGAAGATATTTTAAATTGTTTCTGTTTTTGTAATATGGACTGGCAAAGGCTCAAAAAAATTGAGAAAGAAAAGTGATTACAAATTCACAAAGTGATTCTAAGGAAGCAGAAATAACTAAATATTAAGAGTAAAATTCACCATGAACTTTCCAAGGGAACTAAGAACTTGGTGTCAAGTGTGAAAATAAGCAGATACATATATCTCCAAAATTATCAATAAAGTTACTGTGCTCACCTTACTGGTTAAACATCATTAGTCAAATATTACAACCCTTAGAAAATTAATGAGCTGAATCCTTTAGGAGTCGAAAGCTGTGTATGGTGAAGGAAAATCCAAGGGTTAAGTCATTCTGCTCAGTTGGGAACCTTACCCCAGATTGATCTTGTTGGCAAGGAGCTGCCACTCATTTCTCTTTATTTCTACCTTTACTTAGGGAAGGGACTCTGCTTCTCCAGAGTGACAGTGATCTCTCACCTCCACTTCTCTATCGTCCCTCTTTTCTCTTAGCATCTAGTTAATGACACTTCTGTATCTTCTCTTCACATCATTCCTTTATCGCTTCTTTTTTCTTCAAACTCCCCTCTTCCTAAAGGGGAATTTCTGGAAGGGGAATTGGAATTTCTGGGAAGAAGTCAGTCACTGACAAGCAAGTCTGTGTTGTATCTTCTGTGCCCGAAGGACACACTGTAGACTGTTCTTGGGACGGTGGCCACCAAGGGACAGGCACATGGAACAGGGAACAGTAACCACGGCACAACAGGTGCTACAGATGAATGACCTCTCATCCATTCACCTGTGAGATAGCTGCCTACTGACTGTCATCCTCCTGCCTCGACACCCTCCTACCAACTCAGCATAGAATCAGCCAGGAATATGTGTATCCAAAGTGGATGAGGAGGAAAAAGAAAAGTTGTAGAAGCATCATAAATTTGTGCAATCAAGAGTGAACAGATTTCTAAGCAAAAGGTTTCCCTCATTATTGGCAATTCTATTCACCTCTTGCCCCCAGCGTCGCTTATCCTACTGAGATATAGAATTCGAATTTCTAGTCAGCAGAATTCTATTCTATTGAGGAAACACATAGGACTTTTCACCATTCACATGTTACTGTGAATTAATGCATCGCTCTCCAGCTAACACATGTTTCAAACGGGGATTATGGGAATATGACTCTGTTCTTTATACTGAGGAGAAAAACGGAAGGGAAGCGAAGGTGGCTCTGTCCAGGACACAGAGCATTTCTGGCCACAGTGCATTCTCAGAGCCCTCCGTCAGTATGACAGCAACATGGAGCAGAGAAAAAGCATCTGGGAACGACACCTTAGATAAGCCCGAGCTTTGCAAATTGGCTCTGGGATGACTTACACGGGACAGTGAGAGAAAGAGCAAGCCTCTATTCTCTGAGCCACAGCACAAGCCCCCTTGTGCCAAGTTACAAGGCTTGGCTCAATAACCCACAAGTACAGGGACGCTGGGGCTAAATCAGTTCCAAAGAACTAATGAATGAATGTGCCCACGTTCTACTACTAGCGCACAGCCTCTCGTTAACTTCTTTCCAGCTTCTACTAAGACTGCAGTCTTTCTAATGGCAATCCTTCTAAAATAACGCACTACAGTCCTCTGCTGCCTGACTACCACATGCGGAAGACAGACCTCGGGGAATAATACCAAGAAAGGTCAGCTGTGGCCTGCTGTCTGATGCTTCTCACCCACTGGAGATCTGTCAGTCCCGAGTGATGTCTCTATTAGTGCTGTCAGTGGAGATGAAGCAGCAGCAGAAGGGACTGTTAATGACCGCTGCTAACTGGAGCTCAGAGCAGAGGCTCGATGCAAGCTGGACACACTCCCTTGGGGATAAGGAGTCTTCTGTGGATGTCGGAAAGTCAGGAAAGCAGAAAGGACCCGGGCTATTCCTGCCAGTCTTCACTGACATCAGCTGGAAGCCAGGTGCACTTGCTGGCCAGGGCTGGGGGAGGAGGTGGGTTACTCCAGGCCACGCCCACTTGTTTATTTTAGTCTCACACTTCCCTTTACATCAAATTCACACAGAGCTGGGAAGCCTAAGAGGAACTACCGACTCCAGTTCACAGGAGGGACAAAGAAAGCAATAGCTTCTTGTCTGATGTCGTTCACGCTCTTTAACCAGCCCCTTAACATCACGTTCCGGTCGCTAGCACACCGCACGGAAGAAACAACTGCCTGAGACGGCTGGAACTCACACGTGAGCCTCACGGCGACGCCTGCTCAGAGTTAGCACACGCTGCGGTAGGATGTGTTTATTTTGTTTCTCGACCTCATGTCACCGGTGGGTAACACGACCCCCGCTTCTGTGTAGCTCTAATCCTCCCAGCAAGCTGCTGGCCTCCGACCCCTCTTACCTCACCGCCCCAGCCTGATGTGCAGTAGCTTCAGGAGAGGGCTGATATAATTAGAGCAACGCTAGACCATTATACCATGTGAGGAGATGACGCCCGTCTCATACCGGCCTAGCAACAAGTTCCCGCTGGCCGGGCGCAGCTTGCCTGTCAGCTGTCTGGGGTGGGCTCGCTGTGAGGTAATAACATGCGGGAAGCATCTCTGCGCGCTGTCAGTCAGGCCGCGATCGCAGGCCGCACGCCTCAGTGCGCAGAGCCCGCACCCCTCACCCAGCCCCTTTATTAGGAGGCTGAGCGCTGCTCCGGCGGTGTTCTAACAAGGATCAGGCAGCAGGATTAAGCACTGTGACAAAGAGGATCTAATAAGCTCGAAAGTGGCGCATCCAGACACGCTGGCTGGCTCCCAGACACAGACTCTGCCCGCTCCTGGGTTGGAAGGCGCAGGCCACTGGGGAAGCCAGGCGGGGCCATGATTAGCGCTGACCCCCTGACCGATGCCGCTATGAAGATCATATATCACTCAGAGGCTTATTCTGCAATTGCAAATTGGATTTTCCATTTTATTACCTGCAAAAAGACCACATATGCTTCCTTCCCCAGCCTCTCATACAGCAAACGTGGCTGTGTGGCGGTAATTGTGTAAACATTAAATCATGCAAAACAATCATTCTCCTTGCTAGTTATAAATGTGATTGAATGCAGTAGGCAATTGCAGACCCATTAATAAGCAGGCTCATTTTCACTTATGGAAATTGGCTGTTTCCATAATCACACTGAGCGAATTCTGCCTGAGTTTTCAAAATCCTAAAACATGTGGTCGCGGGCACCATTTGTCATGCCGTGAGTAATCAGGGGCGAGGGGTGGGGGACTAGGGCAAATTTTTCACATCATCAAAGCAGCATTTCTCCCTTTCCTACTTTCAAAATAATGCCTTAGACGGTGTTTCAAATAATGCACTTGAAAAGCCAGGCTCTTGGTTACTCAGTCTTCAAAATGTGAGACCATGGTCTGACAAGTAAATTCACAAAACCATGGCTGATTGGGCAGTTCATCATTACTACAGCAGATTTGCCCAAATCCAGGAAATGGATTTGCTCACGAAGCAATGTGGATGGGACGTCCTGACGGCTGAGAGATCACCTCTGCTCTGCAGCGGCAGTGAATCCCCCAGGAGAGCTAGCCACACTCGACTCCAGCGCGAAGTAAAAGCTGCGGTGAGGGCTGCTCTTTACAAAGGGAAGCTCTACCTATAAATCTCAGTAATTTCTATTGTGATGTGCTGGGCTGCTAATTACAGAAATGCATGATGACAGATAATGACAGGACTATGCAAAGCTCCTTCTTTTGGCTTCTTTTTTACCAAGGAGATAATGATGGGCCTATAAAATGTTGCTCACACTGTAATAGAGAATATTTCCAAAATTAAGCAATGGAAACAACCAGAATGTTCACTACCAAATGATAAGCACAGTAATATACACAACAGCCACACTATAAAATTTTGCCCAGTTATACATGCATGTACTGCCTTGGAGAGAAGTCTACACTTAAAAATATGCAAGGTATGCAATATTTCCTATGATCCATTTTTTAAACAAAAGATAAGTGTGTATGTGAATAACTGTTTATGTGAAAGAAAGGATACACAGCATGTTGCCCTTCCAACGTTCCATGTTGATTCAAGCATCCGTTATCTTCATAACAAAAGGTTAAAGCTGACAAGACTGAGGTCCAATGAAAGGGGATTTGTCAAAAACAAATGCAAAATACGCGGTACACATTAATTGACATGGAGGAGCGCATTTTATTTAAGATGGTGCTATTGACACACCGGTGGCCTGTCTTTTCTGCCTGCGTTGTTGATGACGGTCTATTATGCCCTAAATGGATTGAGAATCGAGGTCCGAGGTTGCTTCTCTTTCCGGGCATCATCAGTGCAATCAACGTCAGCTGGGATGTCTCCTGACAGCTCTCCAATTTATCCTGCTGGGGCTGCAAGGCCACACTGTCACTCTGGCAACTGTCTGCTCAGCCTTGCTGGCAACACACTGTTAAAAGAGGCGTTTTGTTCATGTGCGTAGTGCAATGTGTAGCTGCTTTACAATGCACACTTACATAAACCACCCCTCTTCTGAGGTGCAAAGGGAGGAATAAGGACTTATTCCTTGGATAAGGAAAAAATGGAAAAACTAAAACAAAACCACTTTGCCCGAATGGTTCCAACAAAAGGAGCACCTGATTTATGCACGTGCTGGTGCAAACAGAGCCAGGAGTCCTTTAGCCAATGAAGAAAAATGGTGCTTTATGCTGTTTCCATCTCCTCTTCCTGGCCATTTGCTGTTGCGGTCTAGGATGCAGTGCGATGGAGAAGCTCTCCTGACTTATAGATCGCCACAGCCAGCCAGCAGGGAAGCCCCTGAGGTCGGCTTATCTTGCAAGCTGATATGGCTGTTAATAAATAATTCACGTGTTAACGCTGGCATCCATTTAGGATTTCCCTACCGTTCTGGGAGGTAATCTCATTTTCCTTGTCAATAATTGGCCAATGTCAGGTTGCACAAAGATAGCCATGGTCCTGGCTCTTGTCCCACACGGCATTCACCAACTTGGTGGCCTGGGGAGTGCAGGTGAATCCTATGTCCTGCTCAATGAATCTCAGCTTCCTCAGCTGCCAAGGGAGGATAAGACGATCCACTGATAGGATCATGCATGGGAACCAAAGAAAGCGGTTCCATGTGAAAATGCTCTACCAACTGGAAAGCACTAAGGAAATTAATGTGAAAACTGCAACGGGGAAAAAAATGACTATGGGGAGAATATTTGCCTGAAACAGGTGTTTCCGCAAGGAATTCATAAGCACCGAAAACTGAAAACAATTTGGCGTGGTTACACTCTTCTGAAGAAAGGGTCCTGTTGCTACATCTCAATGTCTATGATCAGAAGTAGGGCTAAAATATGGTCTAGGAACATTGATTTCATTTCTGGGGGGCTGAAAGATTTCTGGAGAGCAGCACTCTGTTGCACCCCCATCTGGTGGCTTCCCCAAACACTGACCATTCCTCATCTTCCTCCCCAAGATCCTGCCCGAGGTCCCCTCATAGACGGTATGGAGGCCACCCTTCCATTCTCTTGGAAGCTAGAAATGATAGCGGTGAGGGGTTCTGATTGGTCCCAGGACATGCACCTGCTGGGCAAGTGCTCTACCACTAAGCTTCACACCCAGCCCATTATGGTTGTCCGTGTTAAACATACATGAGATTGCCACCAACATCAGACAACATTTTCCCAGTTAGTTTAGCTTCAAGCTGACCGCCCTGTCTCAGACAACTTCATCAGTTTCCCCACCAACAAGACTTATTACTAACAACGGTGTTACTTAACTGCTTTTTGAGACTAAGGACTGAGATGATTTGCTTTTCTCTTCCTGGAAGCTCCTCTCAGCCTCTGCTCATCTCCAGTTCTTGAGGGGCAGGGCCCACCTTCCCATCCGCACTGCCCAGTTATTTTTATTCCACTGCATACCTCTGTAAGACCTACAAAATGCTTTGAAAGAAAACTTGTAGAGTCTTGGAAGGTTAAGAGCCATACTTAAAAAATGAACTTCAGAAAATATTCATCTTAAATTAACATTTATCTTTAAGAGAAA